>WNWK01010478.1:12500-27500 GCA_009830355.1 Cherax destructor | reverse complement strand
ACTTGGAAAATCCTAGAAGGATTAGTACCAAACTTGCACACGAAAATCCCTCCCTATGAAAGCAAAGACTCAGCAGGAGATGCAACATTCCCCCAATGACCCTGCACCACGAGTACACTGAGAGACAACACAATAAGTGTCCGGGGCCCAAGGATGTTCAACTGCCTCCCAGCATACATAAGGGGGATTACCAATAGACCCCTGGCTGTCTTCAAGAAGGCACTGTGTCGTGTGGGGTTCTTGAATGGATTTGGTAATAACACAACCGCAGCTTGGTTGGTAACTTATATTAGTGATAATAATGGGAGAACACTTAGAGCCGTCGCCTTTGCTGTCTACTCTCCGCTATCCTGACTTGAACTGAGGCCAGTGAGCGAGGGACGCTCACGGCATTCAAAGGGTGACGACCTCTGACATAGCTTGGTCAGCAGAAAGACTAGTAACGGACAGTGATCACGTGAAAGGCTTGTGACTCACTAACGGTTGGTAAGATTACTACTACTGAACTACTACTGACAGCTCGGTAAACTCCAGGTACAGCCACTCTCTGAGACAACTCCCAGAGTACAGTGTACAGAAGGAATACTACTACCGGCCTCAGGTTACAGCCGTTAAGCATTGTATCTCAGTGGTCTAAAATATCGACTAGGTGAACATCCATGTTGAACTCTCACTGAACAGCAGAGGTACAGCAGGTACACTGCTAGATAACTACAACAGGTACACTGCAAGATAACTACAGCAGGTACACTGCTAGCTAACTACATCAGGTACACTGTCTTCAAGACACCCACACTGTCTTCAAGACACCCACACTGTCTTCAAGGCACCCACACTGTCTTCAAGACACCCACACCCACACTGTCTTCAAGACACCCACACTGTCTTCAAGACACCCACACTGTCTTCAAAGCACCCACACTGTCTTCAAGACACCCACACTGTCTTCAAGACACCCACACTGTCTTCAAGGCACCCACACTGTCTTCAGGACACCCACACTGTCTTCAAGACACCCACACTGTCTTCAAGGCACCCACACTGTCTTCAAGACACCCATACTGTCTTCAAGGCACCCACACTGTCTTCAGGACACCCACACTGTCTTCAAGACATCCACACTGTCTTCAAGGCACCCACACTGTCTTCAAGACACTCACACTGTCTTCAAGATACCCATACTGTCATTAAGACACCCACACTGTCTTCAAGACACCCACATTGTCATTAAGACACCCACTCTGTCTTCAAGACACCCACACTGTCTTCAAGACACCTACACTGTCTTCAAGACACCCACACTTTCTTCAAGACACTCACACTGTCATTAAGACACCCACACGGTCTTTAAGACACTCACACTGGCTTTAAGACACTCACACTGTCTTTAAGACACCCTCATTGTCTTCAAGACACCAGGGTATCCGTCTCCGGGTATCCGGCTTCAGGTATCCGGCTTCAGGCATCCAGCTCCGGGTATCCGGCTTCAGGTATCCGGCTCCAGGTTCAGTACGTGGTTTCGCTGGGCACTACCAGAATCATGGCACCGGTGCCAAAAGTGTGACAAGGTCGGCAGGGCAAGGAAAGGGTAGCTGACAGAGGTCTAGAAGCAGCTGACAGTCTTCTAGAAGTTCCTGAAAGTCTTCTAGAAGCAGCTGACAGTGATCTAGAAGCAGTTGACAGTGATCTATAAGTAGCTGACAGTGGTCTAGTAGCAGCTGACAGTGATCTATAAGTAGCTGACAGTGGTTTAGAGACAGTTGACAATAATATAGAAGCAGGTGACAGTGGTCTAGAAGCAGCTAACAGTGATATAGAAAGAGCTGACAGTGGTCTAGAAGCAGCTGACAGTGATATAGAAGCAGCTGACAGTGATATAGAAGCAGCTGACAGTAGTCTAGAAACAGTTGAGAGTGATTTAAAAGCAGTTGACAGTAATCCAGAAGCTGCTGACAGTAACCTAGAAGCAGCTGACAGTAGTCTAGAAGCAGCTGACAGTGATCTAGAAGCAGCTGGCAGCTGTTTAGACACAGCTGACAGTGGTCTAGAAACAGCTGACAGTTTTCTAGAAGCAGCTGACAGTGGTCTAGAAACAGCTGACAGTTTTCTAGAAGCAGCTGACAGTTATCTAGAAGCAGTTGACAAGTTATTTAGAAGCAGCTGACCGATGTTAGGAATACTGGATACTGGATGTCAGGAAATCACCCACAAGACATCTAGTAACTAACTCAGGAAATCTAGAACAATAGAATACAATGCTACAATACAATATCACGTCTACTAGCATAACTAGGGATATTGTAACTAGAGTTAATTAGGTGAAGCTAGAATCACCTAGAACGAGCTTAGATGGTTTCTAGTATCACGCCATTTATGTACTAGAGCCGTGTGGGTTTGGTATAAGGGGACACGAATGTCCTAAGAGGCCATTTTCTTCCTTCTTGAGAATGGCTAGGTCTATAACATTTCTAAAAGTGCTCTTAGAGAGGGTACTTTTAGAAATGTTATAGACCTAGGAGGGGCCTGGGGGCGCCTAGAACCTCTCTTCTAGTTACCTGAGGCGGGGGTTCCGTTTGTAACAATCACTAGGTGGACCATACTTGGACCACAGCACCAATGATGGACCATACGTGGACCACAGCACCACTGATGGACCATACTTGGACCACAGCACCAATGATGGACCATACGTGGACCACAGCACCACTGATGGACCATACTTGGACCACAGCACCACTGATGGACTATACGTGGACCACAGCACCACTGATGGACCATACGTGGACCACAGCACCACTGATGGACCATAAGTGGACCACAGCACCACTGATGGACCATACGTGGACCACAGCACTACTGATGGACCATACGTGGACCACAGCACCACTGATGGACCATACGTGGACCACATCACCACTGATGAACCATACGTGGACCACAGCACCATTGATGGACCATACGTGGACCACAGCATCACTGATGGATCATACGTGGACCAACAAGGTCACTGGAGGTCAATACTCTAGGGTCTTGTGCGGTTTTCATTTAGTCTCTCTTAAGAAGTCTTCAGTATTGTAAGGTCACGCTCTCTGTGTATGTACTTGTGCATCTCTCAGCCTATATATACCGAGAGACATCTCTCAGTGTATATATACCAAGAAGTGTGTATCTCTCAGCCTATATATACCGAGAGACATCTCTCAGTGTATATATACCAAGAAGTGTGTATCTCTCAGCCTATACATACCGAGAGACATCTCTCAGTGTATATATACCAAGAAGTGTGTATCTCTCAGTGTATATATACCAAGAAGTGTGTATCTCTCAGTATATACACACTGAAAATCGTGTATTTCTTAGTATAAATATGATTTAAGTTCAGTTCCGATTTCAGGAATTACTGTATTGTTGAGCACAGGTGAAGTGCAGGCTAAATGATCCTGGTATAGTAGATAGGTGTTAAACTTAGCAAACTAGCACTACTGAGCTAAGCGTGTTGTGGTTTGTGCTTAAAATACCGTAGGGATTGAGAGCTTGATTGATCTGTGGGTGGGAGGTGTTGATCTGAGGGTGACGGATGCTGTCTTCTCTGATGGCTCATGTGTCAATTCATCTCCCCTCTATCAGTGATGACACGGCTCTTGTGTAGTGATAGTGAGGTGTGTGTGTGTGTGTACTCACCTAATTGTACTCACCTAATTGTGGTCGCAGGGGTCGATTCATAGCTCCTGGCCTCGCCTCTTCATGGGTCGCTATTAGGTCCACTCTCTCCCTGCTCCATAAGCTTTATCATACCTGTGTGTGTGTGTATTTTTGTGTGTGTACGACCTCGTATATTCGAGTGCTCTTGTAAATAAGACAAACACATTTACACGCACCAGCTGACTTGTAAATCTGAACTTGTGAAAATTGCGATTCTCAGCTGGATGTGAGGAGGTGAACGCTTCTCAGCGACCAGGAGATTCTGGCGAAGGTGCGCCAGACGGCGGAAGCTTCCTTACCTGTGGAAGCAGTACTTCGCTGGCGGAGGGTCGTGCGCCTGCGTGTTATGCAACGTAGACGGAGTAGGAGCCTGGAGTAGGTGCTGGAGTAGCAGGTGGAGTAGGAGCCGGAGTAGGAGCCACTGGTAGGCAAACAGAACCGGGCGACTGTCGAGGTTGGACTGGTTGATTTCTTGGCTGGAACTCCCTCTCTGCTGTTACCCCTTCCTTCCCTCCCTCCCTCCATCCTTCCCTCCCTCCCTCCGACGGTGCTCTGGAGATCAGCCAGCATCACCTACCCTCCCTCCCTACACTCACAACTCTCCCTCCATACACCCTCCCTCACTACACCCACAATCCTCCCTCACTACACCCACGATGCTCCCTCCCTCCATCACAAGGACATCCGTCCCCCCTCCAGACCTCCTCCACCATCTCCATTCACACTCCAAGGAGGAGTGACCTGTGAGGGAGGTCATATGTGACCTTTTCCTCTCTCTATCTACCACCGCCACCACTACCACAGACATCAATAACCACCACCACCAACACTATCACAAATATCTCCCACCTCCAGCAAAACTATTAACTACCACTTTTATCACCACCACCATTTTATCACAGTATTGTGTTTCTTAAAAACACAATAAGTGTCTGGGGCCCAAGACTGTTTAACAGTCTCCCACCAGGGATAAGGGGAATTACCAATAGACCCCTGGTTGTCTTCAAGACCCCTCGCTGCTTTTAAAACCCCTGTCTGTCTTCAAGACCCCTGGCTGCCTTCAAGACCCCTGGCTGCCTTCAAAACCCCTGCCTGCCTTAAAGAGGGAGCTGGACAGATACCTAAAGTCAGTGCCTCACCAGCTGGGCTGTGGTTCGTACGTTGGACTACGTGAGGCCAGCAGTAACAGCCTGGTTGATCAGGCCCTGATCCATCACGAGTCCTGGTCAAGGACCAGGCACCGGGGGCGTTGACCCCCGGAACACCCTCCAGGTACATTGAAATATATGCTAGTGCAGAATTAGGTATGCAGTGAGATGAGGTTGGACGGGACTTTCTTGGGTGGAACTCCTCATGGTGTCCTTTCTTCCTCTCTCCACTTGCCTCCTACTCTCCAGGTGCTCTGAGATAGCCAGCATCACTCTCTCCCTACACTCACAACTCTCTCCATGGACTACTCCCACAATCCTCCTGACCACCCAGTGCTCCCTCTCCACCAGGACATCGTTAGACCCCCTCAGGGTGTCTTCGAACACTCAGGGGGTGACCCTGAGGATGATGATGGCTACTTTTATCTACCACTGCCACCACTACCAAGAACAGTCTAATCCACCTATCCGATCCCCCTCCTATCCTCTCCCTCCCCACAGATACATCAATTTCACTGGAGAGCCGGGTGAGGGGAAGAAATATTGAAGTGGAATGACGAGTTGAATGAATTAGCCCAAGATCTGCGGATTAAGAAATACTCAAACATTTCTATTCCTGCCTCACGCTTCCTAAGAAACTGATGGGAATTTATTGGAGGAATTTAGTGAGAATTTGACATCTTAAATCTTTAAAAATCTCCGGAATTTTACGTAAACATTACCATCTTTGACTTTATAAAAATCTTACCATCTTCAATAAGCCTTTGGTTTGCCTTTGATGAGTTTCCAGGGTCGTTCTACTCCCTAGCTGGACTTAACAGTTATATCAAGGACCAGCAGCTGGAGGTCAACCTCCTTCCCTTGTATATAGACTCGTGGAATTATCTGTTTGGGTTACGCAGTTTCAAGTGAGGGAACGTCAGCCCGTGGCTGATAGTGTGTCACTGCACCTCCCCTCTCTGATCAACCAGACTGTTAGTGATGGTGGAGAGTAGTGGAGTTGTAGCAGAACTCTAAGGCTGAGCTCACTCTAGGTTTCAACTCGATCGGATGACCCATTCTCAAACACAATTTCACATTTTTTTCATTTTTTTTAAATGAACTTAACGCGCTGGCACCCACACGGCCCTGGATTAGTTAAAGTCACAGTGGCGATAAGGGTTTGAAGCCGGTCTGAAGAAGCATTCCCTAGTTACTCCACAGGAACAAGGAATGATCTGTACAAGAGGGAGCAGTAGCACCAACAGAGGCTACCAGTAGCACCAGCAGAGGCTACCAGTAGCACCAGCAGAAGCTACCAGTAGCACCAGCAGAGGCTACCAGTAGCACCAGCAGACGCTACCAGTAGCACCAGTACAGGCTACTAGTAGCACCAGTACAGGCTACCAGTAGCACCAACAGAAGCTACCAGTAGCACCAGCAGACGTTACTAGTAGCACCCGTACAGGCTACCAGTAGCACCAGCAGACGTTACTAGTAGCACCCGTACAGGCTACCAGTAGCACCAGCAGACGCTACTAGTAGCACCAGTACAGGCTACTAGTAGCACCAGTACAGGCTACTAGTAGCACCAGTACAGGCTACCAGTAGCACCAGTACAGGCTACCAGTAGCACCAGTACAGGCTACCAGTAGCACCAGTACAGGCTACTAGTAGCACCAGTACAGGCTACCAGTAGCACCAGTACAGGCTACTAGTAACACCAGTACAGGCTACTAGTAGCACCAGTACAGGCTACCAGTAGCACCAGTACAGGCTACCAGTAGCACCAGTACAGGCTACCAGTAGCACCAGTACAGGCTACCAGTAGCACCAATACAGGCTACCAGTAGCACCAGTACAGGCTACCAGTAGCACCAGTACAGGCTACTAGTAGCACCAGTACAGGCTACCAGTAGCACCAGTACAGGCTACCAGTAGCACCAGTACAGGCTACCAGTAGCACCAGTACAGGCTACCAGTAGCACCAGTACAGGCTACCAGTAGCACCAGTACAGGCTACCAGTAGCACCAGTACAGGCTACCAGTAGCACCAGTACAGGCTACTAGTAGCACCAGTACAGGCTACCAGTAGCACCAGTACAGGCTACTAGTAGCACCAGTACAGGCTACCAGTAGCACCAGTACAGGCTACCAGTAGCACCAGTACAGGCTACCAGTAGCACCAGTACAGGCTACCAGTAGCACCAATACAGGCTACCAGTAGCACCAGTACAGGCTACCAGTAGCACCAGTACAGGCTACCAGTAGCACCAGTACAGGCTACCAGTAGCACCAGTACAGGCTACCAGTAGCACCAGTACAGGCTACTAGTAGCACCAGTACAGGCTACCGGTAGCACCAGTACAGGCTACCAGTAGCATGAACGATGCCTAAATTACGCTACATTGACGTTGAAGGTTTGAAGCTTATCTAGCGTAGTGTTGTGTTGTAGCTAAGAGGTAGTGTATTGCAACAGTTAGTTACCATTTTGTCCTAGGCACATGTCGATTAGACACTAGGCCTGTTGTGTGTGTGTGTGTGTGTCTTGCAACACACACACACACACACACAAGTGCCAAACATGACTCACAACACACACACACACATACACACGTGCCAAACGTGACTCACAACACACACACACACACACACAAGTGCCAAACATGACTCACAACACACACACACACACACACACACGTGCCAAACGTGACTCACAACACACACACACACACACACACACGCGCGCACACACACACACAAGTGCCAAACATGACTCACAACACACACACGACGACTCAAAAGTCAAAAATATGAGTCATGGAGTGTCAAACAGAGAGCAGATCCTGACATCACTCTTATAAAAGAAAGATGTATATTTATGTATGCGTGTATCTTGCATCTTCATGATTCACTGTGTGTGTGTGTGCTCCCTTGTTGACTGTTCACCCAGGCTGTTACTGCTAGAGGCTTGCCATCTCTTGCTTTAAAGGTTCTAGTTACCTAATTTTCTGTTATGTTCCTTGAACGTGAAATCTAACATTTTCACTCCCAGGTCTCTCACATTCGACTTACGTTCTATTGAGTACCTTGAGTTCCTCTTGTACTCTGACCTTCATTTCTTCCATTCCTCCGTGACGTAGTAACCGTCCCCACTGAACTTCGTATTAGTGTCAGTGGTCCACTGGAAGGCTTGGTTTATATCAGCTTGGAGGCTCACTGTGTCTTCTATGGATGACACTCTTATATAGGCTCTAGTGTCGTCTGTAAAGGATGACACAGAGCTCTGATTTATGTCTCCGTTTTTGTCCCACATGAGAAAGAGAGATGGGGGTAATATTGTACCTTGAGGGACACAAGTTTACACTGTAGCTGTCACTGATTTCTGTTTACCATTACTCTTGGTGTTCTATTTGTTAGCAAGTTAGATATCCATCTGCCGAGTTATTCCTTCTTCACGTATTTTATGCAGTTATCCAATGTTTGCCCTTGTCAAACATTTCTGCAAAGTCAGTTTGTTACATCTACATTATGTGTGTCTACAAGAACATGCAAGACCATGTTGTATTAGCCCAGCAAGTGGGAGAGACACGATCGACCTAATTGGCTTGGGCCAGTAGGAGACCTGAACCTGCCTAGCATGGGCCAGTAGGAGACCAGGACCTGCCTAGCATGGTCCAGTAGGCCTGCTGCAGTGCTCCTTCTAATATTCTTATGTCCTGAACCCATGTTGACCTGACGTAGAGCTGCTGTGAGTCCATGTTGACCTGACTTAGAGCTGCTGTGAGTCCATGTTGACCTGACGTACAGCTGCTGTGAACCCATGTTGACCTGACGTACAGCAGCTGTGAACCCATGTTGACCTGAAGTACAGCTGCTGTGAACCCATGTTGACCTGACGTACAGCTGCTGTGAACCCATGTTGACCTGACTTAGAGCTGCTGCGAGTCCATGTTGACCTGACGTACAGCTGCTGTGAACCCATGTTGACCTGACGTACAGCTGCTGTGAACCCATGTTGACCTGACGTACAGCTGCTGTGAACCCATGTTGACCTGATGTACAGCTGCTGTGAACTCATGTTGACCTGACGTACAGCTGCTGTGAACCCATGTTGACCTGACGTACAGCTGCTGTGAACCCATGTTGACCTGACGTACAGCTGCTGTGAGTCCATGTTGACTTGACGTACAGCTGCTGTGAGTCCATGTTGACCTGACGTACAGCTGATGTGAACCCATGTTGACCTGACGTACAGCTGTTGTGAACCCATGTTGACCTGACGTACAGCTGATGTGAGTCCATGTTGACCTGACGTACAGCTGCTGTGAGTCCATGTTGACCTGACGTACAGCTGCTGTGAGTCCATGTTGACTTGACGTACAGCTGCTGTGAGTCCATGTTGACCTGACGTACAGCTGCTGTGAACCCATGTTGACCTGACGTACAGCTGTTGTGAACCCATGTTGACCTGACGTACAGCTGCTGTGAGTCCATGTTGACCTGACGTACATCTGCTGTGAACCCATGTTGACCTGACGTACAGCTGCTGTGAACCCATGTTGACCTGACGTACAGCTGCTGTGAGTCCATGTTGACCTGACGTACAGCTGCTGTGAGTCCATGTTGACCTGACGTACAGCTGCTGTGAGTCCATGTTGACCTGACGTACAGCTGCTGTGAACACATGTTGACCTGACGTACAGCTGCTGTGAACCCATGTTGACCTGACGTACAGCAGCTGTGAGTCCATGTTGACCTGACGTACATCTGCTGTGAGTCCATGTTGACCTGACGTACAGCTGCTGTGAACCCATGTTGACCTGACGTACAGCTGCTGTGAGTCCATGTTGAACTGACGTACAGCTGCTGTGAACCCATGTTGAACTGACGTACAGCTGCTGTGAGTCCATGTTGAACTGACGTACAGCTGCTGTGAGTCCATGTTGAACTGACGTACAGCTGCTGTGAGTCCATGTTGACCTGACGTACAGCTGCTGTGAACCCATGTTGACCTGACGTACAGCTGCTGTGAACCCATGTTGAACTGACGTACAGCTGCTGTGAGTCCATGTTGAACTGACGTACAGCTGCTGTGAGTCCATGTTGACCTGACGTACAGCTGCTGTGAGTCCATGTTGACCTGACGTACAGCTGCTGTGAACCCATGTTGACCTGATGTACAGCTGCTGTGAACCCATATTGACCTAACGTACAGCTGCTGTGAACCCATGTTGACCTGACGTACAGCTGCTGTGAACCCATGTTGACCTGACGTACAGCTGCTGTGAACCCATGTTGACCTGTCGTACAGCTGCTGTGAGTCCATGTTGACCTGACGTACAGCTGCTGTGAGTCCATGTTGAACTGACGTACAGCTGCTGTGAGTCCATGTTGAACTGACGTACAGCTGCTGTGAGTCCATGTTGAACTGACGTACAGCTGCTGTGAGTCCATGTTGACCTGACGTACAGCTGCTGTGAGTCCATGTTGACCTGACGTACAGCTGCTGTGAACCAATGTTGACCTGACGTACAGCTGCTGTGAGTCCATGTTGACCTGACGTACAGCTGTTGTGAGTCCATGTTGACTTGACGTACAGCTGTTGTGTGTCCATGTTGACCTGACGTACAGCTGCTGTGAGGCCATGTTGACCTGACGTACAGCTGTTGTGTGTCCATGTTGACCTGACGTACAGCTGCTGTGAGTCCATGTTGACCTGACGTACAGCTATTGTGAGTCCATGTTGACCTGACGTACAGCTGTTGTGAGTCCATGTTGACCTGACGTACAGCTGCTGTGAGTCCATGTTGACCTGACGTACAGCTGTTGTGAGTCCATGTTGACCTGACGTACAGCTGCTGTGAGTCCATGTTGACCTGACGTACAGCTGTTGTGAGTCCATGTTGACCTGACGTACAGCTGCTGTGAGTCCATGTTGACCTGACGTACAGCTGCTGTGAGTCCATGTTGACCTGACGTACAGCTGTTGTGAGTCCATGTTGACCTGACGTACAGCTGCTGTGAGTCCATGTTGACCTGACGTACAGCTGTTGTGAGTCCATGTTGACCTGACGTACAGCTGCTGTGAGTCCATGTTGACCTGACGTACAGCTGTTGTGAGTCCATGTGACTCCTCATAACTTTTCAAAAATCTTGATAATGTGAGATGTTGGAGTTGTTGGTCTATAGATTTTCTGTTATTGTTTTCTATCACGTTTGAGGAGTGGGTCAATATAAGAGGCTTTTAATGACCTGATCATGGACCAGGCCGCGGGGGGGGGCGTTAACCCCCGGAGTACCCTCCTGGTAGCAGGATGACTCCAGAGTCTAGACTTTTCCTGAGAATATTAAAGGCAGGTGACAACAGTTTCTTGCAGCTCTTGATCAATACTTCTGATATCTGCTGGTGGCAGGTTGATATCTACTGGTGGCAGGTTGATATCTGCTGGTGGCAGGTTGATATCTGCTGGTGGCAGGTTGATATCTGCTGGTGGCAGGTTGATATCTGCTGGTGGCAGGTTGATATCTGCTGGTGGCAGGTTGATATCTGCTGGTGGCAGGTTGATATCTGCTGGTGGCATGTTGATATCTGCTGGTGGCAGGTTGATATCTGCTGGTAGCAGGTTGATATCTGCTGGTGGCAGGTTGATATCTACTGGTGGCAGGTTGATATCTGCTGGTGGCAGGTTGATATCTGCTGGTGGCAGGTTGATATCTGCTGGTGGCAGGTTGATATCTGCTGGTGGCAGGTTGATATCTGCTGGTGGCAGGTTGATATCTGCTGGTGGCAGTGAAGAAACACAATAAGGACAGTTAACAAACACAATAAGGACAGTGAACAAGGACAGAATCACGTCCGGATCTTGTGACGTCAATGACAGTGTTGCCAAATCTCTGTAACTCATTAAAGTCACATAGAAAAAACTTTATTAACAACCTGGAGATGAGTCAACGTCGCCAGCGACGTCACTGCCATGTAGTGGGTCGTACCTGTACCTGCAGCTGTGTGTGTGTGTGTGTACTTGCAGCCGTCTATACCGAGGGTCAGTAGGTACAGGAACTAACAACTAACTTGGTACCTATTTACTGCAACACGTCTCACCCAGCCCGGGGATCAAACCCAGGTCCCTTCGGTTGCATTTCACGGAGCTGTAAACCCGCATGGGGGTAATCCAGTGTGACTATTTGATCCACCAGACTGTCGGTGAAGGCGGGGAGTTATAGTCTGAGAGAGGCAGTATAATGGCTGTTATTACTACGATACTGTCATCTATATCACCCACCCTCCCTCAGCCCACACCCGCCTACACGCCCACACACACGCCCACACACGCCCACACACACGCCCACATACACGCCCACACACACGCCTACACACACGCCCACACACACGCCCACACACGCCCACACACGCCCACACACGCCCACACACGCCCACACACACGCCCACACACACGCCCACACACACGCCCACATAGGTCCCTGGGAGCAGGCAGGCAGACGGAGAAACAAACAGGGCAAGCAAATGAAAATTAGGAGAGTATAAACACACACACACACACACACACACACACACACACACACACACAGGGTAAACAGTGAGTCAACGGGAGCAACAGGTACCTGTTGCAGGGTGTGGCACTCCCTTCATACACCACACGTGTTATATATATATATAAATATATATATATATATATATATATATATATATATATATATATATATATATATATATATATATATAATATATATATATATATATATATATATATATATATATATATATATATATATATATATTATATATATATATATATATATCCCTTGTCTTCTCATTATTTGTCTACATTTATTTTAGACGGGTTAGGAGGGCAGAGGTGGGCTGGGTAGGCCAGGAGTGATGTAGGTGGGCCAGGAGTGATGTAGGTGGGCCAGGAGTGATGTAGGTGGGCCAGGAGTGATGTAGGTGGGCCAGGAGTGATGTAGGTGGGCCAGGAGTGATGTAGGTGGCCAGAGGATGGTGGCCAGGAGTGATGTAGGTAGGCCAGGAGTGATGTAGGTGGGCCAGGAGTGATGTGAGGTGGCCAGGAGTGATGTAGGTGGGCCAGGAGTGATGTAGGTAGGCCAGGAGTGATGTAGGTAGGCCAGGAGTGATGTAGAGTAGGGCCAGGAGTGATGTAGAGGATGGGCCAGGAGTGATGTAGGTAGCCAGGAGTGATGTAGGTAGGCCAGGAGTGATGTAGGTGGGCCAGGAGTGATGTAGGTAGGCCAGGAGTGATGTAGGTGGGCCAGGAGTGATGTAGGTAGGCCAGGAGTGATGTAGGTAGGCCAGGAGTGATGTAGGTGGGCCAGGGAGTGATGTGAGTGTAGGGCCAGGAGTGATGTAGAGTAGGCCAGGAGTGATGTAGGTGGCCAGGAGTGATGTAGGTGGGCCAGGAGTGATGTAGGTTGGCCAGGAGTGATGTAGGTGGGCCAGGAGTGATGTAGGTGGGCCAGGAGTGATGTAAATGGGCCAGGAGTGATGTAGGTGGGCCAGGAGTGATGTAGGTGGGCCAGGAGTGATGTAGGGTAGGCCAGGAGTGATGTAGGTGGGCCAGGAGTGATGTAGGTGGCCAGGAGTGATGTAGGTAGATGATGGGCCAGGAGTGATGTAGGTGGGCCAGGAGTGATGTAGGTGGGCCAGGAGTGATGTAGGTGGCCAGGAGTGATGGGTGAGGTGGGCCAGGAGGATGTAGGTGGCCAGGAGTGATGTAGGTAGGCCAGTGAGTGATGGCAGAGTGGTGGGCCAGGAGTGATGTAGGTGGCCAGGAGTGATGTAGGTAGGCCAGGAGTGATGTAGGTGGGCCAGGAGTGATGTAGGTGGCCAGGAGTGATGTGAGGTGGGGCCAGGAGTGATGTAGGTGGGCCAGGAGTGATGTAGGTAGGCCAGGAGTGATGTAGGTGGGCCAGGGAGTGAATGTGGTGGGCCAGGAGTGATGTAGGTGGGCCAGGAGTGATGTAGGTAGGCCAGGAGTGATGTAGGTGGCCAGGAGTGATGTAGGTGGGCCAGGAGTGATGTAGGTTGGCCAGGAGTGATGTAGGTGGGCCAGGAGTGATGTAGGTGGGCCAGGAGTGATGTAGGTGGGCCAGGAGTGATGTAGGTTGGCCAGGAGTGATGTAGGTAGGCCAGGAGTGATGTAGGTGGGCCAGGAGTGATGTAGGTAGGCCAGGAGTGATGTACGTGGGCCAGGAGTGATGTAGGTGGGCCAGGAGTGATGTAGGTTGGCCAGGAGTGATGTAGGTGGGCCAGGAGTGATGTAGGTGGGCCAGGAGTGATGTAGGTGGGCCAGGAGTGATGTAGGTGGGCCAGGAGTTTTGTAGGTAGGCCAGGAGTGATGTAGGTAGACCAGGAGTGATGTAGGTAGGCCAGGAGTGATGTAGGTTGGCCAGGAGTGATGTAGGTAGGCCAGGAGTGATGTAGGTAGGCCAGGAGTGATGTAGGTAGGCCAGGAGTGATGTAGGTGGGCCAGGAGTGATGTAGGGTGGGCCAGGAGTGATGTAGGTAGGCCAGGAGTGATGTAGGTGGGCCAGAGAGTGATGTAGGTGGGCCAGGAGAGTGATGTAGTGTGGGCCAGGAGTGATGTAGGTGGGCCAGAGTGTAGGTGAGTGTGGGGCCAGGAGTGATGTAGGTGGGCCAGGAGTGAGGTAGGTGGGCCAGGAGTGATGTAGGTGGGCCAGGAGTGATGTAGGTGGGCCAGAAGTGAGGTAAGTGGGCCAGGAGTGTGGTACGTGGGCCAGGAGTGATGTAGGTGGGCCAGGAGTGATGTAGGTAGGCCAGGAGTGATGTAGGTAGGCCAGGAGTGATGTAGGTGGGCCAGGAGTGATGTAGGTGGGCCAGGAGTGATGTAGGTAGGCCAGGAGTGATGTAGGTGGGCCAGGAGTGATGTAGGTGGGCCAGGAGTGATGTAGGTGGGCCAGGAGTGATGTAGGTGGGCCAGCAGTGATGTAGGTGGGCCAGGAGTGATGTAGGTGGGCCAGGAGTGAGGTAGGTGGGCCAGGAGTGATGTAGGTGGGCCAGGAGTGATGTAGGTGGGCCAGAAGTGAGGTAAGTGGGCCAGGAGTGTGGTACGTGGGCCAGGAGTGATGTAGGTGGGCCAGCAGTGATGTAGGTGGGCCAGGAGTGATGTAG
>WNWK01010478.1:0-7500 GCA_009830355.1 Cherax destructor | reverse complement strand
GCCTGCAGAGTACACTAACAGTAGTACTCCAGCCTGCAGAGTACTACTGACTTAAATAGGATCATCACTGGCTCAGCGTATCTTGTTTTGAAGGTTCTAGTTATCCAACCTGTCATTATCCTTGTTTATGAAGGTTCTAGTTATCCAATCTGTCATTATCATTGTTTTTTGAAGGTTCTAGTTATCCAATCTGTCATCATCATTGTTTTTTGAAGGTTCTAGTTATCCAATCTGTCATTATCATTGTTTTTGAAGGTTCTATTTATCCAATCTGTCATTATCATTGTTTTTTGAAGGTTCTAGTTATCCAGCCTGTAATCCTCAGTGCGTTTGTGATTAGTAACAGTTTTGCAAACTTTAAACTTAATGTTGAGTGCTACGAACGAACCCCATGGAGAGAACCCACGCTCCTTCCCCAACACTCTCTCTTCTCCCTTGTAACTCACCCCTCCACCTACAAGAACCAGGGCTGTCAGGTAAGCATAAACAGGTATATAATTAACTTGGGAGGTGCTCAAGAGGGCGTAATAAACAGGTAGACGTGGTAACACTGCTTGAAGGAGGGAGGGAATGAAAGAAGGAAGCAGGGAAGGAAGGAAGGAAGGAAGGAAGGAAGGAGGGAAGGAAGGAAGGAGGGAATGAAAGAAGGAAGCAGGGAAGGAAGGAAGGAAGGAAGGAAGGAAGGAAGGAAGGAAGGAAGGAAGGAGGGAAGGAAGGAAGGAAGGAAGGAAGGAAGGAGGGGAGGAAGGAGGGAGGGAATGAAAGAAGGAAGCAGGGAAGGAAGGAAGGAAGGAGGAAGGAAGGAAGGAAGGAGGGAAGGAAGGAAGGAAGGAAGGAGGGAGGAAAAGGAGGGAGGGAAGAAAAAGAAGAGGAAGGAAGGAAGGAAGGAAGGAAGGAAGGAGGGAATGAAAGAAGGAAGCAGGGAAGGAAGGAAGGAAGGAAGGAAGGAAGGAAGGAAGGAAGGAGGGGAGGAAGGAGGGAGGGAATGAAAGAAGGAAGCAGGGAAGGAAGGAAGGAAGGAAGGAAGGAAGGAAGGAAGGAAGGAAGGAAGGAGGAAGGAAGGGAAGGAAGGAAGGAAGGAAGGAAGGAAGGAAGGAAGGAGAGGAAGGAAGGGAATGAAAGAAGGAACAGGAAGGAAGGAAGGAGGAAGGAAGGAAGAAGGAAGGAAGGAGGAAGGAAGGAAGGAAGGAAGAAGAAGGAAGGAAGGAAGGAAGGAAGGAAGAGGGGAAGGAAGGAAGGAAGGAAGGAAGGAAGGAAGGAAGGAAGGAAGGAAGGAAGGAGGGAGGAAGGAGAGGGAATGAAAGAAGGAAGGAAGGAAGGAAGGAAGGAAGGAAGGAAGGAAGGAAGGAAGGAAGGAAGGAAGGAAGGAAAGAAGGAAGCAGGGAAGGAAGGAAGGAAGGAAGGAAGGAAGGAAGGAAGGAAGGAGGAAGGAGGGAGGGAATGAAAGAAGGAAGCAGGGGAAGGAAGGAAGGAAGGAAGGAAGGAAGGAAGGAAGGAAGGAAAGGAGGAGGAAGGAAGGGGAAGGAAGGAAGAAGGAAGCGAAGGAAGGAAGGAAGGAAGGAAGGAAGGAAGGAAGGAAGGAAGGAAGGAAGGAAGGAAGGAAGGAAGGAAGGAAGGAAGGAAGGAAGGAAGGAAGGAAGGAGGGAAGGAAGGAAGGAAGGAAGGAAGGAGAAGGAAGGAAGGAAGGAAGGAAGGAAGGAAGGAAGGAAGGAAGGAAGGAGGGAGGAAGGAAGGAAGGAAGGAAGGAAGGAAGGAAGGAAGCAGGGAAGGAAGGAAGGAAGGAAGGAAGGAAGGAGAGATTTGTCCTTAAATTAGTAATCTGTAATCGTGTGTCTTGAGTGATGGTCACTGCAGCTAGTTCCTACCCAGACTTCCTTCCTTCATTTCCTTCTTACCCAGAGCTTCCTTCATTTCCTTCCTGCCCAGAGCTTCCTTCATTTACTACAGAAGTCTGCCACCTCAGGCTGACGCTACTGAAGTCTGCCACCTCAGGCTGACCTACAGAAGTCTGCCACCTCAGGCTGACACTACAGAAGTCTGCCACCTCAGACTGACGCTACTGAAGTCTGCCACCTCAGGCTGACACTACAGAAGTCTGCCACCTCAGGCTGACGCTACTGAAGTCTGCCACTCAGGCTGACACTACAGAAGTCTGCCACCTCAGGCTGACACTACAGAAGTCTGCCACCTCAGGCTGACCTACTGAAGTCTGCCACCTCAGGCTGACACTACAGAAGTCTGCCACCTCAGGCTGACACTACTGAAGTCTGCCACCTCAGGCTGACACTACAGAAGTCTGCCACCTCAGGCTGACGCTACTGAAGTCTGCCACCTCAGGCTGACACTACAGAAGTCTGCCACCTCAGGCTGACACTACTGAAGTCTGCCACCTCAGGCTGACACTACAGAAGTCTGCCACCTCAGGCTGACACTACTGAAGTCTGCCACCTCAGGCTGACACTACAGAAGTCTGCCACCTCAGGCTGACACTACAGAAGTCTGCCACCTCAGGCTGACGCTACTGAAGTCTGCCAGCTCAGGCTGACACTACTGAAGTCTGCCACCTCAGGCTGACACTACTGAAGTCTGCCACCTCAGGCTGACACTACAGAAGTCTGCCACCTCAGGCTGACACTACTGAAGTCTGCCACCTCAGGCTGGCACTACAGAAGTCTGCCACCTCAGGCTGACGCTACTGAAGTCTGCCACCTCAGGCTGACACTACAGAAGTCTGCCACCTCAGGCTGACACTACAGAAGTCTGCCACCTCAGGCTGACACTACAGAAGTCTGCCACCTCAGGCTGACACTACAGAAGTCTGCCACCTCAGGCTGACGCTACTGAAGTCTGCCAGCTCAGGCTGACACTACTGAAGTCTGCCACCTCAGGCTGACACTACAGAAGTCTGCCACCTCAGGCTGACACTACTGAAGTCTGCCAGCTCAGGCTGACACTACAGAAGTCTGCCACCTCAGGCTGACGCTACTGAAGTCTGCGACCTCAGGCTGACACTACAGAAGTCTGCCACCTCAGGCTGACACTACAGAAGTCTGCCACCTCAGGCTGACACTACAGAAGTCTGCCACCTCAGGCTGACACTACAGAAGTCTGCCACCTCAGGCTGACGCTACTGAAGTCTGCCAGCTCAGGCTGACACTACTGAAGTCTGCCACCTCAGGCTGACACTACAGAAGTCTGCCACCTCAGGCTGACACTACAGAAGTCTGCCACCTCAGGCTGACACTACAGAAGTCTGCCACCTCAGGCTGACACTACAGAAGTCTGTCACCTCAGGCTGACACTACAGAAGTCTGCCACCTCAGGCTGACGCACCATGTATGTGACCCATGGTGTGTGATGGAAAATGACAGGGAAACACAGCTAGCTTTTGTTCCCACTGTAATTGAGTGTTCCCACTGTGTAACTGTCATATAGAACAGTGTAGCAGCACACTGCGGGTGTTAATACAGACCGCCCACCCGGTTTACTAACCCGAGTAACTTGTGTGGCACATCTCGCACAGTGTAACTAGAATTTCACTAAGAAAATGTCCTAAATTCAGAAATTTTATATCCATTAAGATATTAGCATCACCTGTGTTCTTGAAAGTGTTCGATCCTTTTATAGTGTTCGATCCTGCTATAAAGTGTTCGACTCTGATATAAAGTATTCTATCCCACAATAACGGTAGACTGAGCAGGATTCCACACGATTTACAGAAGCAAATTCCTCTCGTGTTACCTCACAGAAGATTTGTTTATATTTCCCCTCCCTGTCTGACCCTTAGAGGGGAGGGAAAGGGACGAGAAGGGAGGGAAAGGGAGGAGAAGGGAGGGGAAGGGAGGGGAAGGGCGGAAGAGGGGGAGACTGGAATTATCTAGAGAGAGCGAGAATGTGTATGTATGTGTGTGTGTTTCTGAGAAATATGTTAATTAGCGTTTATTATAAGTGGTCATTAGTATTGGTGCCACTGGTAGTGGTAGTGGTCACTAGTAGTGGTAGTGGTCACTGGTAGTGGTAGTGGTCACTGGTAGTGGTGGTCACTGGTAGTGGTAGTGGTCACTAGTAGTGGTAGTGGTCACTGGTAGTGGTAGTGGTCACTGGTAGTGGTGGTCACTGGTAGTGGTGGTGGTCACTGGTAGTGGTAGTGGTCACTAGTAGTGGTAGTGGTCACTGGTAGTGGTAGTGGTCACTGGTAGTGGTAGTGGTCACTGGTAGTGGTAGTGGTCACTGGTAGTAGTGGTCACTGGTAGTGGTAGTGGTCACTGGTAGTGGTAGTGGTCACTGGTAGTGGTAGTGGTCACTGGTAGTGGTGGTCACTGGTAGTAGTGGTGGTCACTGGTAGTGGTGGTGGTCACTGGTAGTGGTGGTGGTGGTCACTGGTAGTGGTGGTGGTGGTCACTGGTAGTGGTGGTGGACTGGTAGTGGTGGTGGTGGTCACTGGTGGTGGTGGTGGTCACTGGTAGTGGTGGTGGTGGTCACTGGTAGTGGTGGTCATTGATAGTGGTGGTGGTGGTCACTGGTAGTGGTGGTGGTGATCACTGGTAGTGGTAGTGGTCACTGGTAGTGGTAGTGGTCACTGGTAGTGGTGGTCACTGGTAGTGGTGGTGGTGGTCACTGGTAGTGGTGGTGGTGGTCACTGGTAGTGGTGGTGGTGGTCACTGGTAGTGGTGGTGGTCACTGGTAGTGGTGGTGGTGGTCACTGGTAGTGGTGGTGGTGGTCACTGGTAGTGGTAGTGGTGGTCACTGGTAGTGATAGTGGTCACTGGTAGTGGTTGTGGTAGTTGTCACTGGTGGTGGTGGTGGTGGTCACTGGTAGTGGTAGTGGTCACTGGTAGTGGTAGTGGTCACTGGTAGTAGTGGTCACTGGTAGTGGTAGTGGTCACTGGTAGTGGTAGTGGTCACTGGTAGTGGTAGTGGTCACTGGTAGTGGTCACTGGTAGTGGTAGTGGTCACTGGTAGTGGTGGTGGTGGTGGTCACTGGTAGTGGTGGTGGTCACTGGTAGTGGTGGTGGTGGTCACTGGTAGTGGTGGTGGTGGTCACGGGGTAGTGGTGGTGGTGGTCACTGGTGTGGTAGTGTCACTGGTAGTGGTAGTGGTTCACTGGAGTGGTGGTGGTGTCACTGGTAGTGGTGGTGGTGGTACTGGTAGTGGTGGTGGTGGTCACTGGTAGTGGTGGTCACTGGTAGTGGTGGTGGTGGTCACTGGTAGTGGTGGTCACTGGTAGTGGTGGTGGTGGTCACTGGTAGTGGTGGTGGTCACTGGTAGTGGTAGTGGTCACTGGTAGTAGTGGTGGTGGTCACTGGTAGTGGTGGTGGTCACTGGTAATGGTGGTGGTTACTGGTAGTGGTGGTGGTCACTGGTAGTGGTGGTGGTCACTGGTAGTGGTGGTGGTGGTCACTGGTAGTAGTGGTGGTGGTCACTGGTAGTGGTGGATCACTGGAAGTGGTGGTGGTCACTGGTAGTGGTGGTGGTGGTCACTGGTAGTGGTGGTGGTGGTCTCTGGTATTGGTGGTGGTGGTCACTGGTAGTGGTGGTGGTGGTCACTGGTAGTGGTGGTGGTGGTCACTGGTAGTGGTGGTCATTGATAGTGGTGGTGGTGGTCACTGGTAGTGGTGGAGGTGATCACTGGTAGTGGTAGTGGTCACTGGTAGTGGTAGTGGTAGTTGTCACTGGTGGTGGTGGTGGTGGTCACTGGTAGTGGTAGTGGTCACTGGTAGTGGTGGTGGTGGTCACTGGTGGTGGTGGTGGTGGTCACTGGTAGTGATAGTGGTCACTGGTAGTGGTAGTGGTAGTTGTCACTGGTGGTGGTGGTGGTCACTGGTAGTGGTGGTCACTGGTAGTGGTCACTGGTAGTGGTGGTGGTCGTCACTGGTAGTGGTATTGCATCCCCAGAATGGGCCCCAATGTAAATTTATAATGAATATTGTATAATGTATATTTTCCATTTTCTATAATTTTATATTGCTGATATTCTCGATAATAGCTAAATCGTTAATATCTTGCTTTATATTATTATTTGACTGTTATTTGACTTATATTTGACATTATTTGACTTAGCTATTTTCATAGGTAGATAACACTATATATTATGTTCATGTTTGTAATAGCTGCCTTGGAGTTAAACTACCATTATGACACTACGCTTGTTATACTGCCGGCGTCTAGTTGCTGGGAGGGAGTCACGGATTCCACCTGAGGGGGTGGCGCTGCTCTTCCTCCAGAGCACTACGCAGCTGACATCGTTGTGTCAACACTGGGCCCCCTTTCTACTTGTTTTCGCCATTTAGACGGTAGAATATGTTTCCGGGGTGAGACGAAACATATTCTCAGGACTCTGTGTAACCTGTTCACAGAGAATAGACTAGACAGTGATTTTCGACGTTTTTCTTGGTTGTGTGCTTATTGACACTTTAGACAACCGGTTCCTAGCTACAGCTCCTGACCCAATTTTGATAAGGCATCTGTGCACCGGTTTGGGACTGTTTTGCTGAACCTGGGTTCAGTAGAAAGGGAGTTTTGTGACTATTTTGGAGGATCTATTGATGATCCCCAGTTAGGGTCGATTTTCTATCTCCTGGTTCCACACTGTGTTGCCATTGAAGCTTGTATAATTTCTCAATGCAATAACTCGTGCTATGTCAAAGATACAACAACAACCATCCTGCCTCCTGGGTGAGTTAGTTGATGATAATGACTTGGGCTTGAATATGTTGTTCAGGGATTCCCGCACCCAGGATCACTAGCACTGACACCTCCGTTCTTCACCACCTAGTCAAGACACAACTGATGTTAAGATTCTAACCAGACGATTTAATCAAGGGTCAATTGTTGGGTCGTCTTTTTGGGAAAAACTGAGAGATATAGCAGTTAGAAGTGAAGCAAAGGATCTCGATAATTGTTACTATTATATAAAGGGATAATGGAGAAAAGTACAAGTTAGTTGTCAGCGAATGATTCCACCACAGTCAAGCATCTTGTTGTTTTACCAGTTACTTTTAAAGCTTTTGATTTTGCACAATAGTCCCATAGGAGGACATTTGGGGGCAGGAAGAACTAGGTAAACTGGCAAAATATTTCACTTGGCCGAGAATGAGGGACACTGTTGGATCATTTCGACGTTGCCACGCCCCCCCGGGGGGCAGGCAACCAGCTCACTCGCCCCCCCCTGCCCCTCTCATACCAATAATTTTAAAAAAGGGCCATTCTCAAGTCTTATAATAGATTGTGTTGGTCCCCCCGCCTAGAACCAAGTTGGGGAACCAATACCTGTTTACAATATTGGAAGCATACACGCTATCCTGAAGCCATACCTTTTTGAAAAAAAATTTAAAAAAAGTGTTTTTTTTTGTCAGGGCTTTTTTGAAAAAATTTTTTCCCAGGTTGATTGCCTTTGAGATACAGTCGGATAGGACCAACTTCACCCCCCAAGATCTTTTTAGAAGCATTATCCCACCTAGGGGAAAAAATCAAAATTTTACCAGTTACCATCCCCCGTCA
>WNWK01010477.1:0-69965 GCA_009830355.1 Cherax destructor | reverse complement strand
TTACACAAATAACCCACATGTAGGAAGAGCTTATGACAACATTTCGTCTGACTAGGACCATTTACAAAGTCATATGTTGTGTGACTTTGTAAATGGTCCAAGTTGGACCGAAATGTCGTAATAAGCTTCTCTCTCCTATGTGCGGGTTATTTGTCTATTGTTCCAGTCACAGTATTGTGCCTGTTTTTCTTTATTTTTTTACTTCAATGCCATTTCTCAAATTCTTACTTTTATAAGTACTGCAATTGTACATATTGTATATACTACTTTAGTTAGGACTTGAAAGGCATATAGCAGACCTGAGAGAATTAATATACAGGTGTATATATTTTTTTTAACTTGAGTACTGTACAGTACAAGAAAATGGCACAAGTAGAGGTCACAAATATATACCAAGATATCAGCTACATTGATATCACTAAAGTTACACTTTCATCTCTCTTAAAACATCTGTATGTCTGCATCTTATAAGCAGAGTTGAGCTTATTGTCAAGAAACTCTTCATTCTTAAAGAGCACAGATGTTGCGCTCTAACTCTTATCTTTCTCCATTCTTGATTTGTTGAGGATTTAGAAGTTTTCAAAACTGGTGACATGCACTGCAATTTCAAGCTTGGGGAAGTGTATTGAACTTGTATTTTTAAATGTTGAAATTAATTAAGCATAAAGCTTACTCCAGTAATTTCATGATTACTATTTTGAAGGTTTGAAACTACATAAAACAATTGTGTAGTCAAATGTCTAGTATTACAGCCCTGGGTCTGACACATGCTGAACTGTCGACTTTACAAGAGCGCAGCTGTGATTTATTTGGCAGCACCTGATCTTGAACTGAGCAGCTCGTATATTTTTTTTTTATGCATGATGATACTCAGATTGAAAAACCATCATTGAATCTTGATGTACAAACTTGCATGTATAGTATGGTATTTTTATCTGCTTCCTCTTTCATTATGCCTCATTGAGTGTGGAAGTGAAATACCAGGTGGATTTTCAACATAGAGAAACATTGGCTATGTTGTATGATGTCAAGATGTGCATGGGTCCTCCATGCACAACATTTTGAACTCATGATCACATAAGATACTGAAGTATACTAGAACCATCTAATGTGAGCATTAACTCCTTCCTTCCACCTTTCTCTACCTCTCTCTCTACCCCTGTCTATTTCTGTCTTTCGAAATATTTTTGCTGTCTTCACTTCACTTAGTGCTAGATTTTGGGCACTGCCTTATATGGAACATTGAATTGGAGATGCTTGAATATATTCCTGCTGTACTTTATTTCTTGAAACAACTTAAAAATTGTGGCAGCTGGTATGGTATATTATAGTTAGAATAAATCTTTTAATAGAGTGCATTGTTAAGTCTGTTGTAATTTTATAAAATGTTCAGCAGTATTTAGTTTATTAGCAAAAATGCATCCACAATAACTGATAAACAAAAAAATTGAACTTTTATTGGCTTAATTAAAGTGGAGTGTGCTAGTCTGTGATACCTCTGCCTGTTCTTTTGATAGAATAATTAATAAATATTTTCCTTAATTGTTAATACATACAGGCATACCTCACTAATACGACGCTTCGCTTAAGAGCTCTTTGCTAATATGACACTTTTCAATTATATATATTTTTTTCCATCAAACCGGCCATATACAGTGGACCCCGAGTTTCGTAAAAACTTCACTCCTGAAGTCTGCTCAAGTGCCATTACCGAACGAATTTACTCCCTTAAGAAAAAATGTCACGTAGGTTAGTCTATTTCAGACCCCCAAAAATACTTTTCCACAAGCACTTAAAATATTATACTTACATAAATGTACGATTTCCGGGGTTTACGAAACTCGGGGGTCCACTGTACAGTGGAACCTCAGCACTCGAACTTAATTGGTTCCAGAAGGCTGTTCGAGTGCCGATCTGTTCGAATACAGAACAAATTTTTCCCAATCAATTTTATTTTTGGTTGGCTGTTATCACTAACCCTCTTAGGCCCCATGGTGACTTATTTATACAAATAATATAAAAAAACACCAAAAAATACTAAGAAACACAAAATAGTTTACAGCGAAGTTTTGGCAGGTCATGTTTGTTTGGTTGAGTGCCGAGCAAACAGTTGACTACCGAGCAATTTGTTTACCGAACAAAGCGTTCGAATACTGAATTGTTCGAGTACAGAGCTGTCTGAGTACCGAGGTTCCACTGTATATACTGTATTTTAACACACCAAGGCAGAGGGACCCGAAAAAGAAGTAATGAAAGTGTTTCTTCTTTTTACATTTAGTAGTTTATACAGGAGAAAGGGTTAGTAGCCTCTTGCTCACTTCAATTATAGCATTCATGTTTATTATTTTTGGCGGTGATGCGCACATCAGGTTACCTGGAGTTTACCTGGAGAGAATTCCAGGGGTCAATGCCCCTGCGGTCCGGTCTGTGACCAGGCCTCATGTTGGACCAGAGCCTGATCAACCAGGCTGTTACTGCTGGCCGCACGCAGTCCAACGTACCAACCACAGCCTGGCTGGTCAGGTACCGACTTTAGGTGCCTGTTCAGTACCTGCTTGAAGACAGCCAGGGGTTTGTTGGTAATCCCCCTGATGTATGCTGGGAGGCAGTTGAACAATCTTGGGCCCCTGACACTTATTGTGTTGTCCCTCAACGTGCTTTTCATTGGGGGGATGTTACATCGCCTTCCGAGTCTTTTGCTTTCGTAGGGAGTGATTCTCGTGTGCAAGTTTGGTACTAATCCCTCGAGAATTTTCCACGTGTATATAATAATGTATCTCTCCTGCCTGCGTTCTAGAGAGTACAGGTTTAGGAACTTCAAGGGTTCCCAGTAATTGAGGTGGTTTATCGCAGTTATGCGTGCCGTGAAGGTTCTCTGCACATTTTCTAGGTCAGCAATTTCACCCGCCTTGAAAGGTGCAGTTAGTGTGCAGCAGTATTCCAGCCTATATAGAACAAGCGATCTGTAAAGTGTCAACATGGGCTTGGTATCCCTGGTTGTGAAGGTTCTCATTATCCATCCTGTCATTTTTCTAGCAGATGCAATTGCTACGGTGTTATGGTCCTTGAAGGTGAGATCCTCTGACATGATCACTCCCAGGTCTTTGACATACGTTTTTCGCTCTATTGTGTGGTTGGAATTAGTTTTGTACTCCGGTGAGATTTTAATTTCTTCACGTTTTCCGTATCTGAGTACAGTGGTACCTCGACTTACGATGCTATCATCTTACGTTATATTCGATAACCGATATTTATAACGTAAGAAATTTGAATGCGACTTACGTTGTTTGATTCGTCTACCAACATTCGTACCGGACGTGTCCGCTTGGCGCCCAGCTGAGCGCCACTCAGGGAGCGTCAGTGCTATTGTTTACAAGCGAGAGCGACCACCCACCCACACCCACGCATTCATACCAGTATATTGTCATTATTCTACTGTTTTTAGTGCTTGCAACTGCTAAATAAGCTACCATGGGTCCAAGGAAAGATCCTAGTGCTAAGCCTGTGGCAAAGAGGAACAGAAATATATGTACGATAGAACTGAAGAAGGAGATAATAGAAAAATATGAAAGTGGAGTGCGTATCAGTGAGCTGGCCAGGCTGTATGGTAAACCCTTTTCTACCATCGCTACCATTGTGGATAAGAAAATTCAAGTAAAATCAAGGAAGCTGTTGTTGCAAAAGGTTCATGTGTGATCACAAAACACAGACCACAAGTGCTGGAAAATGTGGAAAGGTTGTTGTTGGTGTGGATCAACGAGAAACAGTTAGCAGGAGATACTGTTTCGGAGGCAATAATATGTGAAAAAGCAAGGCAGTTGCATGATGATCTCCTTAAGAAAATGCCTGCACGAGTGATGAAGTGAGCGAATTTAAAGCCAGCAGAGGCTGGTTTCAAAAATTTAAGAAGCGTACTGGCATACATAGTGTTGTGAGGCATGGTGAGGCAGCCAGTTGTGACAAAAGTGCGGCTGAAAAATATGTGCCTGAATTCCAGGAGTACCTAGAGGCTGAACAATTCCTCCCCCAACAAGTGTTTAATTGTGATGAAACAGGCCTGTTTTGGAAGAAAATGCCCAACAGGACCTACATTACTCAGGAGGAAAAGGCACAGCCAGGACATAAGCCTGTGAAAGACAGGCTAACTTTGATGCTTTGTGCCAATGCCAGTGGTGATTGCAAAGTGAAGCCTTTACTATATCTTTTGAAAATCCCAGTGTTTGGCAGATGCGGTGTCAGCAAGTCTAACTTGTGTGTGATGTGGAGGTCTAACAAAAAGGCATAGGTCACAAAGGACATTTTCTTAGATTGGTTCAATGGCGTGTTTGGCCCCAGTGTGAAGAAATATCTATTGGACAATAATTTGCCACTTAAGTACCTCCTGATAATGGACAATGCTCCTTGTCATCCTCCAAACTTGGTAGAGAAAATTGTGGAGGAGTTTAAATTCATCAAAGTGAAGTTCTTGCCCCCTAATACCACTCCTCTCCTCCAGCCCATGGACCAGCAGGTCATTTCCAACTTTAAAAACTCTATACCAAAGCAATGTTTCAAAAGTGCTTTGATGTGACCCTGACATGAACATAACCCTAAGAGAATTTTGGAAAAACATTTCCATATGCTGCATTGTGTACACCTTATAGGTAAGGCTTGGGAGGGAGTGACTACCAGGACTTTGAACTCTGCCTGGAGAAAATTGTGGCCAGACTGTGTCCTAGAGAGGATTTTGAAGGTTTTGGGGCTGAGCCTCAGAACCCCTGAGCATGAGCCTGAGCCTGTTGTGGAAGAAATTGTGGAATTGGGCAAGTCTTTGGGGTTAGAGGTGAGTGGTGAGGATGTGGAACAGTTGGTGGAGGAGCACAAGGAAGAGCTAACCACTGAAGATCTGCAAGAGCTTCAACAGCAACTGGAACAAGAGACCAGTGGTCAGGACAATGGTTCAGAGGAGGAGGAGGAGGTGGAACAAAAATGGAAGAATGTGCCTTCTTCAAGGATTAGGGAGATCTGTGCCAAATGGAGTGATGTGCAAGCATTTATGGATGAATATCACCCTAACCATGCTGTTGCAGGCCGTGCTGGCAACCTGTACAATGACACAGTGGTGTGTCATTTCAGGGATGTGTTAAAGAATCGCCAGACACAGAGCTCCCTGGACAAATTTGTTGTTAGAAAGAGGTCCAGTGACTCTCAAGCTGGTCCTAGTGGCATTCAAAGAAAAAGGGAAGTAACCCCAGAAAAGAACTTACCACCTGCAGTGTTAATGGAAGGGGATTTCCCTTCCAAACACTAGCATACTACTCCACCTTCTCCCCTCCTCCCGTCCTCCACACATCAACAACTCTTCAATAAATGTAAGTGACATGTTATTGTTCAATATTGGCATGCTTATTTAGATTTTTTTTTTTTTGTTTTTTTCAACGTCGGCCGTCTCCCACCGAGGCAGGGTGACCCAAAAAGAAAGAAAATCCCCAAAAAGAAAAAACTTTCATCATCATTCAACACTTTCACCACACTCATACATAATCACTGTCTTTGCAGAGGAGCTCAGATACGACAGCTGAGAAAAGTCCCTCCCAGCTGTCACTATCTCAGACCCTCCTTTAAAGTGCAGGCATTGTACTTCCCATTTCCAGGACTCAAGTCCAACTAAATCAATTAACTGGTTTCCTGAATCCCTTCACACAATGTTACCCTGCTCACACTCCAACAGATCGTCATGTCCCAAAAACCATTCGTCTCCATTCACTCCTATCTAACACGCTCACACATGCTTGCTGGAAGTCCAAGCCCTCGCCCACAAAACCTCCTTTACCCCTTCCCTCCAACCTTTCTAGGACGACCCCTACCCCGCCTTCCTTCCCCTACAGATTTATACGCTCTCAAGTCATTCTACTTTGATCCATTCTCTCTAAATGACCAAACCACCTCAACAACCCCTCTTCAGCCCTGTGACAAATACTTTTAGTAACTCCACACCTTCTCCTAATTTCCACATTCCGAATTTTCTGCATAATATTTACACCACACATTGCCCTTAGACAGGACATCTCCACTGCCTCCAGCCTCCTCCTCGCTGCAGCATTTGCAACCCATGCTTCACACCCATATAAGAGTGTTGGTACCACTATACTTTCGTACATTCCCTTCTTTGCCTCCATGGATAACGTTTTTGTCTCCACAGATACCTCAATGCACTACTCACCTTTTTTCCTTCATCAATTCTATGGTTAACCTCATCCTTCATAAACCCATCCGCTGACACATCAACTCCCAAATATCTGAAAACATTTACTTCTTCCATAATCCCTCTCTCCAATGTGATATCCAATTTTTCTTTATTTAAATCGTTTGATACCCTCATCACCTTACTCTTATCTATGTTCACTTTTAACTTTCTACCTTTACACACTCTCCCAAACTCGTCCACTAACCTTTGCAACTTTTCTTTAGAATCTCCCATAAGCACAGTATCATCAGCAAAAGTAACTGTGTCAACTCCCATTTTGCATTTAATTCTCCATAATTTAATCCACCCCTCTCCCCAACACCCTAGCATTTACTTCTTTTACAACCCCATCTATAAATATATTAAACAACCATGGTGACATTACACAACCCTGTCTAAGACCTACTTTTACCGGGAAGTAATCTCCCTCTCTCCTACACACCCTAACCTGAGCCTCACTATCCTCATAAAAACTCTTTACAGCCTTCAGTAACTTACTACCTATTCCATACACTTGCAACATTTGCCACATTGCTCCCCTATCCACTCTATCATATGCCTTTTCTAAATCCATAAATGCAATAAAAACTTCTCTACCTTTATCTAAATACTGTTCACATATATGCTTCACTGTAAACACTTGATCTACACATCCCCTACCCACTCTAAAGCCTCCTTGCTCTAATTCTTTCAATAATAACCCTGCTATACACTTTACCTGGTATACTCAGTAAACTTATTCCCCTATAATTTTTACACTCTTTTATCCCCCTTCCCTTTATATAAAGGAACTATACATGCTCGCTGCCAATCCCTAGGTACCTTCCCCTCTTTCATACATTTATTAAACAAAAATACCAACCACTCCAGCACTATATCCCCCCCTGCTTTTAACATTTCTGTCATGATTCCGTCAATTCCAGCTGCTTTACCCCCTTTCATTCTACGTAATTCCTCACGCACCTCCCCCACACTCACATCCTGCTTATTTAGATATTCTTTATTAAATTATTTATTATTTAATGTCCAAAAGTTCTAAAAAATATTTTATTTAACTACTTTTGGAAGTCTTGGACGGATTAAATTTATTTCCATTATTTCTTATGGGGAAAATTGATTCGTCTAACGATTGTTTCGTCTTAAGATATGTCCTCTCTGACGGATTAATATCGTAAGTCGAGGTACCACTGTAATTGAAATTTCTCGTCATTGAACTTCGTATTGTTTTCTGGAGCCCATTTAAAGATTTGGTTTATGTCTGCTTGGAGTTTTGCAGTGTCTTCAATGGTGAACACTGTCATACAGATTCGGGTGTCATCTGCAAAGGAAGACACGGCACTGTGGCTTATATCCCTGTCTATGTCCGATATGAGGATGAGGAACAGGATGGGAGCGAGTACTGTGCCTTGTGGAACAGAGCTTTTCACAGTAGCTGCCTCAGACTTTACTCTGTTGACTACTACTCTGTGTGTTCTACTTGTTAGGAAATTATAGATCCATCTACCCACTTTTCCTGTTATTCCTTTATCACGCATTTTGTGTGCTATTACACCATGGTCACACTTGTCAAAGGCTTTTGCAAAGTGTGAATATAACATCTGCATTCTGTTTGTCTTCTAGAGCATCCAGGACCTTGTCGTAGTGGTCCAGTAGTTGGGACAGACAGGAGCAACCTGCTCTAAACCCATGCTGCCCTGGGTTGTGCAATTGATGGGTATCAAGATGAGTGGCGATCTTGCTTCTTAGAACCCTTTCAAAGATTTTTATGATATGGGACATTAGCGCTATTGGTCTGTAGTTCTTTGCTATTGCTTTACTGCCCCCTTTGTGGAGTGGGACTATGTCTGTAGTTTTTAGTAACTGCGGGACGACCCCAGTGTCCATGCTCCCTCTCCATAGGATGTTAAATGCACGTGATAGGGGCTTCTTGCAGTTCTTGATGAACACGGAATTCCATGAGTCTGGGCCTGGAGCGGAGTGCATGGGCATGTCATTTATTGCCTTTTTGAAGTCATTTGGCGTCGGGGTGATGTGAGATAGGCATGCGTCTGTCAAGTTCTGTGGGTTAGCAATACAGTACCGTAGCATTTTTTATTTATTATTTTTGCTATTACTTTTGATAGTGTAAACATGCTTTTTATGCTTTTATATAAACTGGCATGTGAAAAAAAGCTGTGTTTCACTTTAAGGCGATATTTGCTTTTTGGCAGTGATCTGTATTAACCCTTTGACTGTTTCGGTCGTATATATAGTACGTCTTACGAGCCACTGTTTCGGACGTATACAGTATATACTCACAAATTCTAGCGGCTTCAAATCAAGCGGGAGAAAGCTGGTAGGCCCACATATGAGAGAATGGGTCTGTGTGGTCAGTGTGCACTGTATAAAAAAAATCCTGCAGCACGCAGTGCATAATGAGAAAAAAAAACCTCCGACTGTGTTTTTGGATTAAAACGCCGTCTTTGAGGTGTATTTTCGTATAGTATTTATAGTTGTATTCTCTTTTTTATGGTCTCATTTGATAGAATGGAAAACATACTACAGAAATATAGATGATTTTGATTAGTTTCATGATGAAAATGACCTTGAAATTGAGCTCAAAGTAGGGGAAATGTTCGATTTTTGCAAATGTTCAAGAGTAAACAAATCACGCCACACGTCCAATACACATCAATTGGCGAGTCTAATATTCTTTTACAAGTGCACTGATATTATTTATACCATTTTTACAATAATGCAATAGTCTGCATAACGGTAAATCTTTTATTTTTTGTGTGAATAAAAAATCAAAATAGAAAGCAAGAGTAATATAATAGGAGCCTAAAGACGTGACTAATGAACATATAACATCTTATTTTAGTGCCAGGAATGTCTGCATTGTTTATTCTGGACCCTATTTTGAAATTGACAACTTTATTTTCATGAAATTGGCCAAATTGCCAATTTCTGACCACTTTATTGGGTAGTTGAAATCGGTAAATTGGTGGTTTCTTGTACTCAATCGATAAAACAAATGGAGTTCTAAAGAAATAGCTATGAGCTTGGTCGACTGGAACAATGAAATTGGCCGAAAATAGGGCTCAAATTCGGCGAAATTGCTGATGCGTATATATCGCCGAGATCACTAACTTCGCCAGAGCGTAATTCCGTAAGTTTCCCACCAAATTTCATACTTTTGGTGTCATTAGTATCGGGAAAAGATTCTCTATCATTTCATAAGAATTTTTTTTTTTTTTTTAATTTTGCGACAACAGGAGAGCACTCAGGATTAGGGGTTGCGACAGTCAAAGGGTTAACAAGGTATGTCTGTACTGAAAAATTACCACGTTTATAGGAATTATGTTCTGGTGGACCCTAGGAATGTGGAAAATCAGGTAAAGTACAGTGCTCTTTAACACCTGAAGTAGGGGTAATTTTTTTTTACCAATTTCCTATAAAAAGAGTAAATCTTCAAAATTTCTTGCTTGATGTTTTTCTAAATGAAAATTTGAGTCTTCCAAATATTCAAAGAATTATCATATGCTTTATCAAAAATCAGTGTGTATAAACTAAAAAATTAATAATTTTTTAATATGAAATCAATCTTCATTACAAACTTTCCAAAATAATTCATCTCTTGACACATTCATACAAGTCCTGACCTGATAAAGATCTTAATAGATTGGAATGTTCTCCCAATAAATGCTTGTTCTGCAATGGTTTAGTAGTTAAATTAGGGCCTCTTATAATTTCCCTTTATCCTCTTTTGTTTTTATCCTCATAATTTTTGCAGTTTTAAACTGTAGTATCAGTGCCTTTCTGGCAAGATAGTGATGGAGTGAATGATGGTGAAAGTGTTTCTTCATTTTTTAATTGCCCTAACTCAGTGGGAAAAGGCTGGTTTGTTAAAAAAAAATAATTGTCATTGCCCATGAATATAAATATTGTATGTAGGAATCTGCTCCTACTATGTCATTAGCATAGGTATTGCATGGAAGAAAACAATAAGCTCCACATACAAACAGAGAGAAATGCAGGCATGGGGAGATCATAGCTATGCAGCTCAAGTTGTCATACTTTGTTATGGGACTCTGAGTCTGACTTACAGATGCAGAATACATTATCTACACTTTACCACGGACAGATGAAACATTAAGGAATCAGTTAGTTCAGTAACTTGTTTGGCCATGGTGGCACTTGTTCTTTTCAGCTGCACAACACTTCATGTACTAGAACTGATATTCTTTGATCTAAATAATTTACAAAACGAACAAGTTGAAGAATTAGTCACTTTTGCTAAAGTGTCTAATCTTCAACTGATATAGTTTGTAGCAATGATCCTGTGGGGGACTCCACTAGTTTCACTTGTTCATCCTGACATTTCTTCACTCACTGTGACTGTCTTCTGTGTGTAATAAGATATCTAATGAGTTAATATCAGGATCATAATATTGAGATATATAAATTAGTAGAAATAAAGTTCAGAGTTCAATTTATATATTTTTACTTACATTTACCTTTCAGTTACCTTAAATTTGTTATGTGCAATAAGGACCCCATATGTTCTGAGTTTGTAGTATCCATCCTTACAAGATTTAAGCTTCTCCAGGTGAAAAATAAAACAAAAAAAAATATATATATACATACTATGTGCAAGGCCCTAGGACTGTAAACTGCTTGGACCTTTAACTGGCAAGTTAAGCTATCAAAATATTTATTTTCCCATTAAACCATCATTAATGTTGTATAGTACAGTGGACCCCCGAGTAACGAACACCCCGGAAATCGTACAATTATGTAAGTATAATATTGTAAGTGCTTGTGGAAGTGTATTTTTGGGGGTCTGAAATAGACTAACCTACGTGACATTATTCCTTAAGGGAGTAAATTCGTTCAGTAATGGCACTTGAGCAGGCTTCTGGAATGAAGTTTTTACGTTCCTTGGGGTCCACTGTACATCTGTTATGTTATTATTTAGTGAAAATATGTAGATTCTGATTTGAATGCTTTTCTAAGTATGATAATTTTATGTGATTATTAATTATTACATAAGGTTCAGTTGTTATTGTTCATTTTTTTATGTAAACAGTCCTCATTAGTTGAATATGTGGGCCTTTGTACAGCCGTGCTTGCAAATTCATGGGAGTTGCTTTCCTAGAAGTCCTGCAGAATTAAAAACCACAAATAATGCAAAATTAAGACTGCATAACAAATTTTGTTTCAGATTTAGCTTTTTGTGTTTTGTGTTGAGTCAATGAGTACAATTGAAGCTGTTCCTAGGTTGTTCATCAGTAAATATATGGGTAATCGAAAACCACAAATAGGGATGCCTGCGAATTTGTAGGGATGACTGTTATGTAGTTTAAGGCATTTTAATATTTGGTCACTTTAAAAATCTCTTACTAATAATTTTTGTTTTGCATGGGATAGTTTTGATACATTTAGCCAGTATCTAAGTAGCAGCATGATCACATTAGCTTACTAATTATTCCATATTATCTTTTATATGAGGGTAGAGACTGTGTAATACCCAGTAACATTTTCATACAGGGTATGTACTGAAGTTGTTATAGAAATAGCCAATAATTTGTAAAATAGCAGAAGTAAATGAGAATTTCTTCAGAGAAAGAATTTCTTCATTTCTCTAGTTTGATTTTTTCTGATTTTTAGGGTCAGACATTTTCATGATTAATTACGAAATGTAAAAAAAAAAAAGAAAAGAAATAAAAATCTCCTTTTTTGGGTCACCCTGCCTTGGTGGGAGACGGCCAGCGTTCAAAAAAAATATCAATATTAATAAAATTTGACTGAAACACAGCTTTGGCAGATTAGATAAAATAACATAGAAAATAAGCAGCAGCAGCAAAAGGAAAACTGAAATAGAAATTGATATCACTAACATTGTAGGCATACAACAGTTAAATACTAAGCCATGCAAGTGTTTTGCATCTAATAACTGTTACATTTAATGTAAAATTAATAAATCTTTAATGTCACCAGATTTTCTTTAATACCCTTACACTCTTAACTGACCTGTTATACAGTAGTACAATGTTGCTCAAATTCTTAAACCAATTAAATACAGTACGATGGCCATACGTTCTTACACCTATTCATTCAAGATCTCAAAACACTGCAGTGTAATACTGATGTTGATTTAAGACACTACACTGTTAATGCTGATGTTGATTTAAGACTACACTGTTAATTCTGATGTTGATTTAAGACACTACACTGTTAATGCTGATGTTGATCTAAGACACTACACTGTTAATGCTGATGTTGTAAAACACTACACTGTTAATGTTAATATTGTTGTAAGACACTACACTGTTAATGCTGATATTGTTGTAAGACACTACACTGTTAATGCTGATATTGTTGTAAGACACTACACTGTTAATGCTGATATTGTTGTAAGACACTTCCTGGAAAACTGTAACAAAACACGTTTGAATCACGTATGGAACAATTTGTCAGATACAGGTACTTGTAGCCTCTAAATTTTGAACTTAAAATAGTAACATTTCTAGTGAATTAAAAGTAAACCTTAAAAGAAATATTGTTTAATGTATTTACTTGAAACAATCTTTAATGTAATTTCTTCAATAGCTTAATTATTATACTTTATCTAAATAATAAATTAAACCAAGTTCCATTCATTAAATATAATCGTAATTCTATCCTCTATTATATCATAAATTCCTTATTTTAAAGTTCCAAATCTACACTAAGACTTATTTTAATATTGTGGATTTAGTGCTTAGTTTGGATTATAATAATTAAATGCTCAGTTTTCATTAAAATTTGTATTGCAATATTCTAGTGTTTTAAATAGTTCTGTTCAATGCCCAATTTATTTTATATTTTGAAATATAGGTATTTGCCCTAGATTTAGGCTGCGTGAAATGCTGTATATGACTGTGGACTTTTCCTTGTGTGATTTCAGTTCCATCCTTTTCTTCCATTTGTTAAAGATAGTTCTAAACTTTCTAGGTAGTAGGTTGGTAGACAGCATCCGCCCAGGGAGGTATTATCGTCCTGCCAAGTGAATGTAAAACGAAAACCTGTAATTGTTTTACATGATGGTAGGATTGCTGGTGGTTTTTTTTCTGTCTCATAAACATGCAAGATTTCAGGTACGTCTTCCTACTTCTACTTACACTTATGTCACACTACACATGCATGTACAAGCATGTACAGTATATACACACCCCTCTGGGTTTTCTTCTATTTTCTTACTAGTTCATGTTTATTTCCTCATCTCCATGGGGAAGTGGAACAGAATTCTTCCTCCGTAAGCCATGCGTGTCGTAAGAGGCGACTAAAATGCCAGGGGCAAGGGGCTAGTAACCCCTTCTCCTGTATATATTACTAAAATGTAAAAGGAGAAACTTTTGTTTTTCCTTTTGGGCCACCCTGCCTTGGTGGGATAAGGTCGGTGTGTTGAAAGAAAGTACGTAAGTTCTAAATTTTTTTTATTAATTACTCATTAATACATTGTCAAAACCTTCAGTTTTGTAATTGTTTCATTTCCTAACTTAGATCTTCATTTTTGTATTGTAGTATTTTTGTTCTATTTATACAAATAAATTTTTCTCTATCCAATTACTTGAATCTCACTGAACATTCTAAATTTCTTTTTTTCAACATGTCAGCCGTCTCCCAATGAGGCAGGGTGACCCAAAAAAGAAACAAAGACTTTCACCATCATTCAACACTTTTACCACCATTCACACATAATCACTGTCTTTGCAGAGGCTTTCAGATGTCACTCCAAACAGTAAATATCCCAAATTCCTCCTTTAAAGTGCAGGCATTGTTTAAATAAGTTTAAATCTTGCCCAAATGATAATCATGATATGAGTTTTGTGCATTAAGCCTTCATTGTTCCCTTACCTATGTCTACTGTAACTCTTTGCAAACAAATATTTGTATCTAATTAAAGTAGGTGTATTATACAGTTTATGATTTTTTAACACATCAGTTGTTTCCCACTAAGAGAGGTAACCCAAAGGAGGATACACTTTCACCATTTGTTTGAAATATTTAACTTCCTCATGGGTAGGGGATGTGTAGATCAAGTATTTACATTGAAGCATATATGTGAACAGTATTTAGATAAAGGTAGGGAAGTTTTCATTGCATTTATGGATTTAGAAAAGGCATATGATAAGAGTGGATAGGAGAGCAATGTGGCAGATGTTGCAAGTGTATGGAATAGGTAGTAAGTTACTAAATGCTGTAAAGAGTTTTTATGAGGATAGTGAGGCTCAGGTTAGGGTGTGTAGGAGAGAGGGAGATTATTTCCCGGTAAAAGTAGGTCTTAAAGGGATGTGTAATGTCACCATAGTTGTTTTAATATATTTATAGATGGGGTTGTAAAAGAAGTAAATGCTAGGTTGTTGGGAAGAGGGGTGGGATTAAATTATGGGGAATCAAGTACAAAATGGGAGTTGACACTGTTACTTTTTGCTGATGATACTGTGCTTATGGGAAATTCTAAAGAAAAGTTGCAAAGGTTAGTGGACGAGTTTGGGAGGGTGTGTAAAGGTAGAAAGTTGAAAGTGAACATAGATAAGAGTAAGGTGATGAGGGTATCAAACGATTTAGATAAAAAAAAATTGGTTATCACATTGGAGAGAGGGAGTATGGAAGAAATGAATGTTTTCAGATATTTGGGAGTTGACTTGTCAGCAGATGGGTTTATGAAGGATGAGGTTAACCATAGAATTGATGAAGAAAAAAAAGATGAGTGGTGCATTGAGGTGTCTGTAAAGACAAAAAACGTTATCTATGGAGGCAAAGAAGGGAATGTATGAAAGTATAGTTGTACCGACAATCTTATATGGGTGTGAAGCTTGGGTTGTAAATGCTGTAGCGAGGAGGTGGCTGGAGGCAGTGGAGATGTCTTATCTAAGGGCAATGTGTGGTGTAAATATTATGCAGAAAATTTGGAGTGTGGAAATTATTAGATGTGGAGTTACTAAAAGTATTAGTCAGAGGGCTGAAGAGGGGTTGTTGAGGTGGTTTGGTCATTTAGAGAGAATGGATCGAAGTAGAATGACTTGGAGAGCATATAAATCTGTAGGGGAAGGAAGGCGGGGTAGGGGGCATCCTCAAAAAGGTTGAAGGGAAGGGGTAAAGGAGGTTTGTGGGCGTGCGTGAGCGTGTTAGATAAGAATGAATGGAGACGAATGGTTTTTGGGACCTGATGAGCTGTTGGAGTGTGAGCAGGGTAATATATAATGAAGGGATTCAGGAAAACTGGTTAGCCGGACTTGAGTCCTGAAAATGGGAAGTACAGTGCCTGCACTTTAAAGGAGGGGTCTGGGATAGTGACAGTTTGGAGGGACTTTTGAGCGCCTCTGCAAAGACAGTGATTATGTATGAGTGTGGTGAAAGTGTTTAATGGTGATGAAAGTATTTTCTTTTTAGAGATTTTCTTTCTTTTTGGGTCACCCTGCCTCAGCGGGAGACGGCGAACTTGAGAAAAAAAAAATATATAGTTGGAGTGTGAGCAGGGTAACATTTTGTGAAGGGATTCAGGGAAACCAGTTAATTGATTTAGTTGGACTTGAGTCCTGGAAATGGGAAGTACAATGCCTGCACTTTAAAGGAGGGGTCTGAGATAGTGACAGCTGGGAGGGACTTTTCTCAGCTGTCGTATCTGAGCTCCTCTGCAAAGACAGTGATTATGTATGAGTGTGGTGAAAGTGTTGAATGATGATGAAAGCATTTTCTTTTTGGGGATTTTCTTTCTTTTTGGGTCACCCTGCCTCGGTGGGAGACGGCCGACTTGTTGAAAAAAAAATATATATATACACACACACACACACACAGTCACAGAGTGGTCAGGAAGTGGAATAGTTTGGGAAGCGATGTAGTGGAAGCAGGATCCATTCATAGCTTTAAGAAGAGGTATGATAAAGCTCATGGCACAGGGAGAGTGACCCAGTAGAGGCCGCCAGTGAAGAGGCAGGGCCAGGAGCTATGACTTGACCCCTTCAACCACAACTAGGTTAGTACACGCACACATGCACGTACGCACGCATGCACACACACGCACACGACATGTAAAATACTGAGAGATATAGACAAGGTGGACAGAGACAGGATGTTCCAGAGATGGGACACAGCAACAAGGGGTCACAGTTGGAAGTTGAAGATTCAGATGAACCACAGGAATGTTAGGAAGTATTTCTTCAGTCACAGAGTTGTCAGGAAGTGGAATAGCCTGGATAGTGATGTAGTGGAGGCAGGATCCATACATAGCTTTAAGAAGAGGTATGATAAAGCTCATGGAGCAGAAAGAGTGACCGGGTAGCGGCCAGTTGAAGAGGTGGGGCCAGGAGCTGTGACTCGACCTCCGCAACCACAACTAGGTGAGTACGTACACACACACAGAGCGAGAGCAAGCACGCGCACACCAGTTTGGAACCCGCACCTGGTCAAGCACGTCAAGAAATTAGAGAAAGTGCAAATGTTTGCAACAAGGCTAGTTCCAGAGCTAAGGGAAATGTCCTACGAAGAAAGGTTAAGGGAAATAGGCTGACGACACTGGAGGACAGGAGGGTTAGGGGAGACATGATAACGACATACAAAATACTGCAAGGAATAGATAAGGTGGACAGAGACAGGATGTTCCAGAGATGGGACACATAAACAAGGGGCCACAATTGGAAGTTGAAGACTCAGATGAGTCAAAGGGATGTTGGAAGTATTTCTTCAGCCACAGAGTTGTCAGGAACTGGAATAGTCTGGAAAGTGAGGTAGTGGAGGCAGGAACCATACATAGCTTTAAGATGAGGTATGATAAAGCTCATGGAGCAGGGGGAGAGAGGATCTAGTAGCGGTCAGTGAAGAGGCGGGGCCAGGAGCTGAGTCTTGACCCCTGCAACCACAAATAAGTGAGTACACACACTCACCTGATTTTTCTTCTATTAATAGTTCTTGTTCTTTATTTCCTCGTATCTCCAGGGATAGTGGAAAAGAATTCTTCATAAGCCATTCAAGTCGTAAGAGGCAACTAAAATGCCAGGAGCAAGGGGCTAGTAACCCCTTCCATATGAATTACTAAATTTAAAAAGAAAAACTTTAGTTTTTTCTTTTTAGATCGCCCTGCCTTGGTGGGATGCAGCCAGTTTGTTGAAAAAAAAATGCTTCAGTTTTTTGTATTGTCTGAAATTTTGTCAAACACTAAACCAGGTATTTTTTTAAACACCACCTGTTTCCCATCAAGGTAGTGTGACTTCAAAAAGAGGAAATGAATCCACCATCATTCATTCATTCAGAACCCTATACCTCCTCTTTTTAAGCTACTTATTGGGATAATATGAGCAATCAAGAAAGGATTTCTGCTTGAAATTGTTACGTTGTGCTTCATTTATTTTGTCTCTACCACATTTCTTGTTTTCCTTGAAGGTGACCCAAAGAAGGAAACACATTCACCATTATTCATTCAATAGCTGTCTTGCCAGAAGTGTAAGGGCATCATAGTTCAATTGACCCTCTGTTAATTTGCTTCACTTATGTTGTAGGCCATATTCATTGTGACAGACGAGACAAAAGTCTCCTTTGAGAAAGTTGAATTGAATAGAAAAAATTCTGTTTGCAGTTAATGCATAAGAAACTCATCACAAAGATGAAATATTTTTAAATGGGAAATAGGTATAACATATCAACAAAATTGATTAACATCCAAACCAATGATAATCCATTTCAAATCATTTGTTCTATCTAGGCTGGAATATTGTTGTACATTAACATCTCCGTTCAAAGCAGGTGAAATTGCAGATCTAGAGAGTGTACAGAGAACCTTTACTGCACATATAAGTTCTATCAAGCACCTCAACTACTGGGAACGCTTGGAAGCACTTGACTTGTACTTGTTGGAACACAGGAGAGAGATGTATCATAATCTACACTTGGAAAATCATAGAAGGAATGATTCCAAATCTGCACACAGAAATCACTCCCTACTTAAGTAAAAGACTGGGCAGGCGATGCAAAATACTTCCAATGAAAAGTTGGGGCGCTATTGGTACACTTAGAGAAAACACCATAAGTGTCCTGGGCCCAAGACTGTTCAACAGCCTCCCACCATGCATAAGGGGAATTACCAATAGGCCCCTGGCTACCTTCAAGAGGGAGCTGGATAGATAAAATCGGTGCTGGATCAGCCGGGCTGTGGTTCGTAAGTTGGACTACATGCAGCCAGCAGTAACAGCCTGGTTGATCAGGCTCTGATCCACCGGGAGGCCTGGTCGTGGACCGGGCTGTGGGGGTGTTGATCCCCGGAATACCCTCTTGTTTTTTCTCCACCCAAACTCTGTTAAATCATTAAGAAATCCCATCTAAAAATGATTATGGTAAATGTGTTGATACTCTCAAACTTTACTACATTATCAGTGAGAATAATATCAAGGATGCATATGGGTTAATTAAACAAAGGTCAAGAATTAGAAGGCCAATTGCAACCAGGTCTCAATGAATGCAAATAATGAATCCTGTGAAGTAGTTGCATTATTCAAGTTCCCACTGTTTAAATTATATGTAATTTTTGTGCATGATTTGAAGAGTTTGGAGGGAAGGCAAACCGGTATTAATGGATTTCGCACTAAAGTGAAATTTGCACTGTTTGAACTCACGCTAATTGGGACCTTACTGTATACTCATATAATGACTGAATTATTATTTCAAGGGGAATTGTCTTGATGCTGGAGAAGAGCTCTTGATCCAAGTAACCAGAGCTATCCTTCAATTCCTCATATCAATCAGATTACAATATCTGCTATTCCCCATACACAGTATGACATGTGTTCCCTCAAGGGTGCCATGACCTCAGTGAGGGACCCTTCATCCAAGGAATTCTCATTTTTTGGATTGAATCTGATAATACCTCTGGTTAGTCGGACTTGAGTCCTGGAAATGGGAAGCACAATGCCTGCACTTTAAAGGAGGGGTTTGGGATATTGGTAATTTGGAGGGACATCTAAATTGTTGCATTTGAGCGCCTCTGCAAAAACAGTGATTATGTATGAGTGATGGTGAAAGTCTTGAATGATGATGAAAGTTTTTTCTTTTGGGTTTTTCTTTCTTTTTGGGTCACCCTGCCTCGGTGGGAAATGGCCGACGTGTTAAAAAAAAAACTACCATTCTCCCAGGTGTTGTATGACCCCTGTGGGTTTAGCACTCCTAATGAATTTTAAAATAATAATTCACCTTCAGGAGGCTTTATTAAGCACTTAATAAAGCCTCTTGTAAGTGACATGTCATAATAAAAGGTCTTTTGTTTTAATATTAGTTAAAGGTTAGAAAATTGAGTAAACAAATCGAAAACAAAAAGCAGCAAAAGAGGTTAAATTATGTTTATTTCAGGGTAAACAAGTTAATTGCAGACTCACTGTGAGTGAATTCAGGTTTAAATTGTTTAATATGCAAACTTTATTTTTTCCATTGCTTAAGAATGGCTTCCTCTGCTGTAAGCATGTTTGTAAAACAGTGGCTGAGTCTTGTTGAGATGTGTGTTATGGCTGTTTTGTTGAATACAGCCAGCCTCACTTTACAGTGTTTCGCTAATATACAACAGTTTTCAATTATACCCATTTTTTATTATTTAGACTTACTATAATAAATATACCATTCACTACTCACTATAAGCTAAGGACGAAAATATTTTAAGGTTAAGTAATGTGTGTGTACTGTATATGCATTTTTTAGGCCTAGCTCTATTGCTCTTGATAGTATAAACATGTTATCAGATTTTCATATGCATTTAAAAGTAAAAAAAAGGCTGTGTTTCACTTTTCACTTTGGAACCTAACCTGCTGTATAAGTGGGGCCTGCCTTTAATTGAAATGTCCTTTCCCCACTTTCATTCACAAAGTTTCACAGTCCTGCTTTGGTTTTGTGCTCTCTCTTCCTTAATCATTCCTGGTTTCACACTGAAGCTCCAGGTATGTAACTGTATCCACTGTCGCATACCTGGAGAGGGTTTCGGGGGGGGTGTACACAAATGGCTCTAAATCCTTTGATGAAGAAGGATAATTGACGTTTCCTGAGTGTGTGCTACAAAGATGACTGCAACAATCAATTAATATTTTACCAACAGAGTTAAACTGTAAACATTAATGGTATATCAGTGGTATTTTATACAGATGCTCCTTGACTTACATTGGGGTTACATTCCGATAAACCAAACGTAAGTTAAAAATATCACAAGTTGAATATGAATATGATTTGCTAAATAAATAAGTAAATAAGTAACTAGTGTCACTGAATGAATAAATAAGCAAATAATAAATACCAGTCTTGAAAAGTAATACCTGTATTGATAGGTAAATAAATGAATACTACAAGTTATTGACTTGCCACCTTCATGCTGGGTAATTAAGTTTCATCTTCAAAGTAATTGCTTTTGCACCATCATAAAGTCGAAATATCGTTAGTCGAGGAGCACCTGTACTGACAAACCACGGAATGGGTGGAGTTTGAACCCATGGCAAGTGAGTCCTAAAACTCGAGGCAATTGTGGTCACAGTGGTGGCCCATGCTAACTTCCCTATGTTGTGTAGAAATATACCTAGTTGGAAGAATCTTATTGTAGCCAGCTGGTCCAGTGGCTTGCACACTGGCCTGAAGTTTTACCACTCACTTGCCATAGGTTCAAACCTCACTTGTTCCGTGGTTTGTTTGCAATCGTGTTATTATGATTTCATGAGTTATATACTGACAAGTATGTTAAGATACCATATGCGGTTCATGGTATTTTATTGAGAAGACGTTCCATCTACCAGGGAATTTATCGATTGATGAAGTCGATGTTTCAGTCCATCTGGGCCAGTGTCAGGTCACAACTGAATGAGAAAAAAGGCCAGAAGACAAGATGGGAGGACTTGGCAATGGTCCAGGATGGACTAAAATGTTGTCATAAGTTTCCTCTCCTAGTGTGAGGGTTATTTGTAAATTGTTCCAGCCATGGTCTTGTGTATTGTTATTTTTCTCATTGCTACTATGTCTTCCACATTATTTGTTGATACATCTATACCTACCGTCCTGCCAAGTGAGTGTAAAACGAAAGCCGGTATTTGTTTTACATGATGGTAGGATTGCTGGTGTCTTTTTTCTGTCTCATAAACATGCATGATTTCAGGTATGTCTTGTTACTTCTACTTACACTTAGGTCACACTACACATTCATTTACAAGCATATATATATATACACACCCCTCTGGGTTTTCTTCTATTTTCTTACTAGTTCTTGTTCTTATTTCCTCTTATCTCCATGGGGAAGTTGAACAGAATTCTTCCTCCGTAAGCCATGCGTGTCATAAGAGGCGATTAAAATGCCGGGAGCAAGGGGCTAGTAACCCCTTCTTCTGTGTATATTACTAATTGTAAAAGGAGAAACTTTCGTTTTTCCTTTTGGGCCACCCCGCCTTGGTGGGAAACGGCCGACGTGTTGAAAGAAAGAAGAAGACATCTATACCTGAGTATTTGCTGGCATCCATGCTCAAATATCTGCTGTATATCCATACTCTGGTATCTGCTGATATACTGTATGTATCTATGTACTTGGTTACCTGTTGACACATTTAAACTCAACTATCTGCTGATACATCTATACAGAAATATCTGCTGACACATTCTCAAGTATCTCAATACCAGTCCATTTATGTCCTCCATATTGTAATCCTTCCAATCTTGTGATTGCCAATCATCCACTCTCACTTCTGTTCACATTCATCCCTTCAGGGTGGTACCTTAATTCTGTTGAAGGGTGTTTGATCAAAATAATTTGACCTACCCTCCTTTTCCTTGGATTAGACCCATTTGTCTTCCATTACCCAGGTGCTGTATGAACCTTACAGGCTTAGTGCTTCCTCATGAATATTATAATAATAATAATAGTACAGTAATAATAAAGGGATTCATGGAAACCAGTTACATGTAGCTGGACTTGAGTCCTGGAGGTGGGAAGTACAGTACTTGCACTCTGAAGAAGGGATGGGGATATTTGCAGTTTTGAATTGTTGTATTGGCATGTCTCTGGCAAGACATAGGTGGAGTGAGTGATGGTGAAAGTGTTTCTTCTTTTTCGGATCTCCCTACCTTGGTTGGAAGTAGCTGATATGTTAATAAAAAAAAAATTTGCAGGTAGTAATAGTAGTGGCGGTAGTAGTATTAGTGGTGGTGGTGGTAGTAGTAGTAGTAGCTATGATGGCAGGATTTATTGTTTTGAGGAGAATTCTTGCTAATACATCAGAGATGATGAAGCTGCCTTGATTCTGTTTGTTTAGTGATCATATGTAGAAAACAACATTTTCATATCTTGCCATTTTGATTTTGTGAAATAAAAGAACTTTGTGAGCCCTGTACAGTGGTCCCTCGGTTTTCGCCGAAAATTCGTTCCAGAATGCTGCTCAAGTGCCATTACCGAACGAATTTACTTTCTTAAGAAATAATGTCACGTAGGTTAGTCTATTTCAGACCCCCAAAAATACACTTGCAACAGCACTTACGAAAATACACTTACATAAATGTTCGAGTTTGGAGATGCACGAAAACCGAGGGACCACTGTACTTGCTTTCTTGCTCTCACCTGTATGCTTTCAAATTTCTTCTGTTAACACAGAGCAAGTCAGGCTGAGAGAGCAGCATTTGTATCTCACATTTTCTTAAGTGTGAGATACAAACACTCCAAATACTTCTTGAGCTGTGACGCACACAAATTTAGCACTTCATACAAATATACAAGATATGATCAGTGTACTATAACCCACATGGAGGCAGAAACTCAGCAGATACATATGTAAATCTGTTATTTCTGGTTCATACTTGATTCAATATTCATTCTCAGTACATACATATAAGTGTCAGGGGCCCAAGACTGTTCAACTGCCTCCCAGCATACATCAGGGGGATTACCAACAAACCCCTGGCTGATTTCAAGCAGGCACTGGACAGGCACCTAAAGTCGATACCTGACCAGCCAGGCTGTGGTTTGTACGTTGGACTGCATGCAGCCAGCAGTAACAGCCTGGTTGATCAGGCTCTGGTCCAACATGAGGCCTGGTCACGGACCGGGCCGTGGGGGCGTTGACCCCTGGAATTCTCTCCAGGTAAACTCCAGGTAAACTAGTATATTTGTTTCACCTTTGTTTATGCCGATCATCCACTTATATACGTACTTCAAAGATATCTCCTCTTATTCTACATTTTTCAAGAACATACAAAAGGAGGAACACTGCAGCAGGCCTTTGGGCCCAAACTAGGCAAGTCTGCTGAAGAGGATCCCAGAAGGGAATCGAAATAATATATACAGATCAATTAATCTTCCGAGTTTCTGTCTAAATGCGGGTTATTAATGATCACTGACAAGTGTTCATTACACTTTAGTTATCCATATGCATGGTATATTTATAAGTGAGCAAGGTAACATTTATGAAGGGATTCAGAGAAACTAGTTAGCAGGAGCTGGGTCCTGGAGTTCGGAAGTACAGTACCTGCACTCTGAAAGATAGGTGGGGATGTTACAGTTCAGTGGGGCATCTGAACGGTGATGTCAGCATGCTTCTGGCAAGACAATTATTTAGACACATAATACATAGTTTGTACAAAATGGATGACAACGCATGTGGAAAGCCCCTGGTTATGCAGCGCATTTCAGGTGAGCTGAAACCTTACTAATATTAAAATTACAATATGTCCATATATAAAGACATTAAAGATGTACACAAAATAAAATTAATTCAATGAAAGACACACACGTCAACATAAGTAGATAAAAGCATAGCATGGTGTAACAATACGAAAAATTAGTTGGGTTAGAGTTCGCACTAAAAAGTTCTCAGGTACAATTATTTGCAACATAAGATGACACTCAATACTACAATAACAGATTCTAGATGCAACGAGCATAACATGTAACAAAGCTCACTACAGTATATTGTAGCATCAGTACTCTTATAGAGAAGCAAAAAAACAATAAAGGGTTATTACTAATAGAGATAATAATAATAATAAATAGAACAAAATAGAATGACTTCGAGAGTGTATAAATCTGTAGTGGAGGGAAGGCGGGGTAGGGGTCAGCCTAGGAAAAGTTGGAGGGACGGGGTAAAGGAGGTTTTGTGTGCGAGGGGCTTGGACTTCCAGCAAGCATACATGAGCGTATTTGATAGAAGTGATGGAGACAAATGATTTTCAGGACTTGACGTGCTGTTGGAGTGTGAGCACGGTAACATTTATGAAGGGATTCAGGGAAACCGGCAGGCCGGACTTGAGTCCTGGAGATGGAAAGTAGTGTCTGCACTCTGAAGGAGGCGTGTTAATGTTGCAGTTTTATAACTGTAGTGTAAGCACGCCTCTGGCAAGACACTGATGGAGTGAATGATTATGAAAGTTTTTCTTTTTCGAGCCACTCTGCCTTGGTGGGAGACAGCTGAAGAAACCCTACCTGTACCCCAATTCAAAACGATGCTAAAAAAACACCTTCTCACCCAAAGCTAATTGCTCAATATCAAACATTCCCAGCAAAGTAGAATAATCACTTAACGTAAAAACCTGACTAATCAATTGAATGTAAAACCTGTTATGAATATTACATACTTAGCTAATTATTTCCACAACACTTACATTATAATGACCACATAAACTAACTGCAATGCAATTAATTGTTTTAAATTGTTATCTCACTCAATTAGTTGCATTGCTACAATAAATTGCTACAATTAATTGATATGTTCAATTTATATTCAAACTTTATAACTTAGATATGCAACTTTACTTATTTTATAAATTATCAACCATAACTTTTTATTATTTTATTATTATTATTGCTTTAATTTGTTTAATCTGATTTAATTAATTTTATAATGAAGACAAAAGTACAAAACTATGTTTAAAAAATGTCATGTCTAAACTATGTTCAAATTTCATAGCTTAAATACTCACCTATACTCATTGTAAACTATCTACAAAAATTCTTACAATTTAGTTTTAAGTTAATTTTAAGTCTGCCCAAAATGCCCTGCATATTAGGGGCTTTAGGCATGTACACCTCATGTAATCTCAATAACCAAATGTAATTCTTTGTATCATGTCCAAATAAACTATTATTATTATTATTATTATTATTATTATAAATGATCTACCTGGAGTCTACCTGGAGAGAATTCCAGGGGTCAACGCCCCCGCGGCCCGGTCTGTGACCAGGCCTCCTGTTGGACCAGAGCCTTATCAACCAGGCTGTTACTGCTGGCCGCACGCAGTCCAACGTACGAACCACAGCCCAGCTGGTCAGGTACCGACTTTAGGTGCCTGTCCAGTGCCTGCTTGAAGACAGCCAGGGGTTTGTTGGTAATCCCCCTGATGTATGCTGGGAGGCAGTTGAACAATCTTGGGCCCCTGACACTTATTGTGTTGTTCCTCAACGTGCTAGTGGCACCCCTGCTCTTCATTGGGGGGATGTTACATCGCCTGCCGAGTCTTTTGCTTTCGTAGGGAGTGATTTTTGTGTGCAAGTTTGGTACTAAGCCCTCGAGAATTTTCCATGTGTATATAATAATGTATCTCTCCCGCCTGCATTCTAGAGAGTACAGGTTTAGGAACTTCAAGCGTTCCCAGTACAGTACAGTGTTTAGACAGTATTGGTAAACAATAATTGTGATGATTCTTATTATGCTAATACAGTGGACCCCCGGCTAACGAACACCCCGGAAATCGTACAATTATGTAAGTATAATATTGTAAGTGCTTGTGGAAGTGTATTTTTGGGGGTCTGAAATAGACTAACCTACATGACATTATTTCTTAAGGAAGTAAATTTGTCCGGTAATGGCACTTGAGCAGGCTTCTGCAATGAATTTTTTTTGTTAGCCGGGGGTCCACTGTATTTGTATTATTTTTAAGATTATGTTTACATGTATCTAAATTTTTCTTTATAGATGACCTACCAATTAGTCATATACATAGATGTATTCAATAATATATACATTATGTATATTCTTATATGAATGCAATTATTCATCAAGTTTAATCTCTAACAATAAAAATAATTATCTTTCAGGAATTATCAGTGATGGAGGTAAAGGTGCAAATGTTGCGGCCTTTAAGAAAATTAAGAAAGAGCATCACCCTGTAGCGCAGTGTGAGAAACTGTTAGAAATGGGACAAAAATCTTCAGCTTCAGCTGCTGACAACTCCGCAAAATCAGCACCAACTTGTGAGAACACTGCAAAATCAGCACCAACTTGTGAGGACACCTCAAAATCAGCACCAACTTGTAAGAACACCTCAAAATCAGCACCAACTTATGAGAACACTGCAAAATCACCACCAACTTGTGAGAACACCTCAAAATCAGCACCAGCTTTTGAGAACACCACAAAATCAGCTCCATCTTGTGAGAATAACTCAAAATCTTCATTGCCATCTTCTGAGAAGAATAACTTGAAATCTTCATTGGCATCTTCTGAAAACAGCTCAAAATCTTCAGCATCATCTGAGAACAGCTCAAAATCTTCAGCATCATCATCTGAGAACACCTCAAAATCTTTAGCATCATATTCTGAGGAGAAAAGCTCGAAATTTTCAGCATCATATTCTGAGGAGAACAGCTTGAAATCTTCAGCATCATATTCTGAGGAGAACAGCTCAAAATTTTCACCATCATATTCTGAGGAGAACAGCTCAAAATCTTCAGAAGAGAACAGCTCAGAAGATGAAATGCTCAGAACAAGAACAGAAACAAGTCCCGTGGGAGTCAGACGAGCCTGCGAGCTGGATCCAAACTTAGTTCAAATTGTTGCATCAAAAAAGGAGGTACATAATTCTTTAAGCACTCTTCAGTATTTAACCCTTCAAGGAAGAGGTGTCTTGATGCTAGTGAGGGGCTTTTGATCCAAGAAATTTTAGCTATCTTTCCCTTGGATTAATAATAATAATAATAATAATAATTTTTGAATTGTAGTATTGGCACACCTCTGGCAAGACAGTGATGGGGTGAGTGATGAATTCCTTTTTTTTGGGTTACCCTGCCTGGGTGGAATTCATTGCCCGTCAAGGTCCTGTCTGCCAATCAATTTAGAGCTATAATTAAAAATCACCTCATCTCCCAAACGTAACTATACCAACACTATGCTATACCACACAAAACCATCTCGTCCAACTGCTTCCATTTCTTAACCATCTCTTATAATATTCCTTAGCCTGAAATTGTAGAACCAATTTGAAACTACAGTGGACCCCTGGCTAACGAACACCCCGGAAATCGTACAATTATGTAAGTATAATATTGTAAGAGCTTGTGGAAGTGCATTTTTGGGGGTCTGAAATAGACTAACCTACGTGACATTATTTCTTAAGGACATAAATTCGTTCGGTAATGGCACTTGAGCAGGCTTCTGGAATGAGTTTTTTTCGTTAGCCGGGTGTCCACTGTACTCAAAAATTCTCAGTTAACTTAAGATCACTAAATCAGTTTAATGTATTAATATGCACTTAAAATTGTACAATTTTAAATTGTACTAATTGTAATATTATTTTGATACTTCTCTTCTATGAATTTTTCCAATTATAATATTTTTTGCTACCTATTTTTTGTAATAGCACTTACTAATTAAAATTTACCACTCCTCCTATTTCTAGTTTTAAGCATTAGGATTAGTCTGCCTAAAATGCCTCGGCAAGTTAGTGGCTTTCTTTATTCTTAACATTTATTTTATTACATGTAAACTACAGTTTGTATAATACACAAAGAAGTAAAATTTTTTATTTATTTTGATTTTTATTTAAAAAATTATAATAAATTATGTATTCAGCTTTATTTTTTAAGTTCACAATTTGTCACTAATTAACCCTTTCAGGGTCCGTGCCGTAGTTCTATGGCTTTGAGTTCAGGGTCCAAACCGTAGTTCTATGTCATGAGCTCAGCTCACTCAGATAAGCTTTGAGCGGCAAATTTGGGCCTAGATATGAGAGAATACATCTATGTGGTAAGTGTGCACCACATAAAACAAATCCTGCAGCACACAGTGCATAATGAGAGAAAAAAACTGAAACCGCAATTTTCGATTAAAAGAGCGACTTTGCAGTGTTTTTTCGTGTACTTTGTATAGTTGTATTTACGATTTCTTGGTCTCATTTGATAGAATGGAAGATATATTACAGATATAGAGATGATTTTGATTGGTTTTAGTACTGAAAATGGCTTGAAACTGAGCTCAAAATAGCAGAAATGTTAAATTTTTGCCGATGTTGAAGAGTAAACAAATGACCTCACACGTCTAATACGCGCCAGCTGGTGGGTCTAATATACGTTCACAAATGTGGTGATATTATTTGTACAATTATTACAATATTGCGTAACAGTAAATCTTCCATTTTTTGGTTTGAATAAAAATTCATTATGTGAATAAAAAATAAAAATGGAATTCATTTGTAAAGACTGAAAACATAACTAATGAACAGAGGAAATGTTAGTTTAGTGCCAGGAATGCCTGCATTGTTTATTATGCACCCTATTTTGAAATTGGAATATTTTGAACTTAGAGTTAAATTGGCTAAATTACCAATTTCCAACCACTTTATTTTGTAGTTGAAACAGTTGACTGGGCGATTTCTTGTGCTCAATCGATAGAATAAAAGTAATACTAGTGAAATAGCTAAGAATTTGGTCAACTGGAATACAGTGGTCCCTCGGTTTTCGTGCATCTCCAAACTCGAACATTTATGTAAGTGTATTTTCGTAAGTGCTGTTGCAAGTGTATTTTTGGGGGTCTGAAATAGACTAACCTACATGACATTATTTTTTAAGGAAGTAAATTCGTTCGGTAATGGCAGTTGAGCAGCATTCTGGAACGAATTTTCGGCGAAAACCGAGGGACCACTGTAATGTAATTGGCCTAAAATGGGAGTCAAAGTCGGCAAAATTGCCAATGCGTAAATATCGCTGACACATCAAAATTTGCGATAGCATAATTTCGTCAATTTTCAATCAAATTTCGTACTTTTTGTTTTATTACCTTCAGAAAAAGATTCTCTACAATTTCATAAGAAAAAAAAAAGAATTTTTTTTTTAAATTCTTGGACACTGGCACATCCCTTCCAAAAAATGGCCTTGGACCTTGAAAGGGTTAAAAATCTAGATAACATTTCATTGTCCATTTCATTTTGTACACTAAAAATTACAATTCCTTGATGTGTGCTACTGTTAGTATTTATTTCTTCTCATACTCATTTTGAACTGTCGTATCTGCGCGACTCTGCAAAGCCAGAGATAGTGTGAATGATGGTGAAAGTGTTTCTTTTTTTTTGTCACCCTGCCTCAATGGGAGACGGCCAGCATGTTTAAAAAAAAAAGAATGTGTCAACAATCGAGCAAAAGAATGGATGGAGACTTGAACTTTGGTCCATGTGTTGGGCTGCTACATGCATGGACCAGTTTGAGTCTCCTATTCTTCTGTTTATTCATTTCTGTAATAATATTACCTCCTTAGCTTGATCGACGAATTGCTGCATTTCGACAACGTAAACGAGAGGAACTGGATGTACTCAATGTGCAAGAGTTCTGTATGTTGTCTGGAGGTTCCTCGTCACTTAATTCCTGTGCTCGGACAACAGCAGTTGTTTTAAGATCTAAAGGCTCCAATAGCCATTTGAAAAGTAAGCTATTAATCTAGCATACAGTACCATAAAGAATAAAAAGGCACAATATCATAACTGGGACAACACACAAATAACCCACATAGAGAAAACTGAAACTTATGACAATGTTTCAGTCCAATTTGGACCATCAACTAATCACACAGTGTGACTATTTAATGGTCCAAGTCAGACCAAAATGTCAACATAAGTTTCAGTCTCCTATATGCAGATTATTTGTAGTATACAGTGGTACCTCTACTTACGAGCAAAATTCGTTCCAGTCGGCTATTCAAGTGCTGATACCAAAGGAATTTTTTCCCATAAGAAATAATGAAAATTAGGTAAATCCATTTCAGACCCCCAAAAATACACTTACAAAAGCACCTACAAAAATACACTTACATAATTGTTCGAGTTGGGAACTGCTCTTAAGTAGGGGTACCACTGTATATACAATACTGTAATGTTTTATTTTATTCAAGATGTTGTAGGACTAACATGTGGGATTAGGGAATTATTTTTGCCTTTAAAGATTATATGCAGTATAGCACTACATGGAATATAGTTGGGAAAATATTTTTACTATTACATATTATTGAAATATTACATCATTATTATTTTTATGTATTTACCCAATATAAAAATGAGATCACATGTATTTTACTGTTTAATGTTTAAAGTCACTTATATTTCTAAGTGAATTTTTCTAATTTGCAGTGACCCATGTTGTCAATGACTGGGGACCTCAGACATTGGGATTAGACCCAGGATCTGTTTCTTCAAATTTTATGACTTCAAAGGCATCACTAAAGCAAGGTAAGATCTGTAAAGTTAATAAAATTTAATTAAATTTTTTTTTAACACACTGGTCATCTACCACTAAGGCAGGATGACCCAGAAAAGAAGAAATGAAAGTTTTTTTTCTTTTTTACAACTGTTCTTTTTCAATATCTTTGGTTTTAGGGATATTAATCTGTTAAATGTTCAGTACAATGTATACAGGCCTAGCTGACAGCAATGACATACAGTGGACCCCCGAGTTACGAGCACCTCGGAAATCGTACAATTATGTAAGTGTAATATTGTAAGTGCTTTTGTAAGTATTTTTGGGGGTCTGAAATGGACTAACCTACTTGACATTATTCCTTAAGGGAGAAAATTCGTTCGGTAATGGCACTTGAGCAGCCTTCTGGAATGAATTATGCTCGTAGCTTGGGGGTCCACTGTAGTACAGTGGACCCTCAGTTTTCGTGCACCTCCAAACTCAAACAATTATGTAAGTGTATTTTCGTAAGTGCTTTTGTAAGTGTACTTTTGGGGGGTCTGAAATGACTAATCTAATTTACATTTATCCTTATGGGAACAAATTCGTTTGGTAACGGCACTCAAACAGCATTCTGGAAAGAATTTTCAACGAAAACCGAGGGTCCACTGTACTACTAAAATACTGAAGCTATTTTTGTCATGCAAGGAAGCATTTTGGAGAAAATTGGAAGGCTCACATTTTGTCACCAAGCCACGTTAAGTAATGTGTGTAGTACTGTACAGTGGTCCCTCGGTTTTCGCCGAAAATTCGTTCAAGAATGCTGCTCAAGTGCCATTACCGAACAAATTTACTTCCTTAAGAAATAATGTCACGTAGGTTAGTCTATTTCAGACCCCCAAAAATACACTTGCAACAGCACTTACGAAAATACACACATAAATGTTCGAGTTTGGAGATGCACGAAAACCGAGGGACCACTGTATATGCATTTTTTAGGCCTAGCTCTTTTTCTCACTTAGTATATGATAGTGTAAACATGTTATCAGGCTTTTATATGCATTTGAAAGTGATAAAAGTCTCTTTCACTGTACAGTGGACCCTCGGTTTTTGTTCACCACCAAACTCGAACAGTTATGTAAGTGTATTTTCGTAAGTGCTTTTGTAAGTGTATTTTTGGGGGTGTGAAATGACTAATCTAATTTACATTTGTCCTTATGGGAATAAATTCGTTCGGTAACGGCACTCAAACAGCATTCTGGAAAGAATTTTCAACGAAAACCGAGGGTCTACTGTATAGCAATTTTCACTTTACAGCAGTAGCCTGCAACCTAACCTGCTGTATAAGTGGGGCCCATCTGTACTTACTAATTTTTTTTAATTCCTATCATGTCTGATCTTTCTTTGTCTTTTAGTGCATTAACAATAGTAAATTCTTCAGGGTGCAACACTGGCGGCAGCAGCAGCAGCAGTAGCAACAGTAGAGAAGGCTCGGTATACACAGGACATCAGTCACCTCATGATAATAAGGATTCTCTGGAGCCAGATATTTTACCCACAGGTGAGAAAGTAAATAAATGGTATATAATACTGACAACATGAAGAATTAGACAGATGCAACATCTGGATAATTTTATTTGTAGATGTTTCGCCATTCAGTGGCCTTTTCAAGACAAATTCAATGACTGTAGAACAAAAGACAAGGTAATCAGTCCCTCAGTCTTGAAGTTGGCGAAGAGCACCATAGCCTTGAAGAATCTGAAGCACAGGCAGTAAGAGTGTCGCTTTTATACTGACGTCAGATGAGGGACGTGCAATAGGCAAAGGCATTGTCACTTGTAGGAGGGATTTCCCAGTGGAAGTAAGTTATACTGAAGGAACGGGCCAGTAGTAATTAAGAAGGTTGTGGAGATGTCCTCTGAACCAAGATTCCATGATGTTGCTGTGTCTGACAGGTGAGAATCATTACTTAGATTTCCTATTTAAACAAATAAAACCATGGGAGCTATTATTGAGGAAAGCTAAAGTATAAAATTTAGAAGACCATGCTACAGCAGGAGTTAGGTCACATTTATTATTATTATTTAGTATAAATGAATAAGTGTTATCTGCTATTGTAACAGCTGGGTCATTGATGCAGATTATTAAATGAAATGAAAATGTTAGCTAAGTTTTTTATTTTTAATCTCAGACATCAATTCATAAATGGCAGTAATAACTATTTTAATGTTCAGGCATGTTAATTGTTAATGTTGTCACAGTTGTATGAAAGACCAATCTTGTAAAGAGGTGTTCAGCTAAGAAAAGAAAAACTGGAAAAAAGGACATTAGAAAGTATTTCTTTGCAGAGTGATAGATCAATGGCATGAGCTACAAGAGGAAGTAGTAAGTGCTACAACCCCCTGGAAGTTTTTAAAACTTTGTGATAGACTAAATACTGAAGACAGGTCCCCACAATCTTGGCTCTACTCCTGTAGTTACAAATAGGTACAGTAATCACTTAATGAGGCAAGCAGTGAAAGAAAAACATGTTTTTATGTGCAAAGAGGATTAAAAGAGGCATTGTTGCAATGAGGCTAACACAATACAGTGGTACCTCGAGTTACGATATTTTTTCGTTCGAGAATGCTGTTCAAGTGCCATTACCAAACCAATTTATCCCCATAAGGAATAATGTAAAATAGACTAGTCCTTTTACACCCCCAAAAATATACTTACAAAAGCATTTAAAAAAATAAACTTATATAAAAGGGCGATTTTGGGGACCATCGTAACTCGAGGTACCACTGTATTTGCTTGTATAATTGTGAATCATGATGGAGAGAAAGAGAGAACAATAAGTGAAGTATTGCACAGTTCATGTTTGTTTGTTTTTAACACACCGGTCATCTCCCACAGAGGCAGGGTATACGTGGAGGGTGTTCCGAGTGTCATCACCCCTGTGGCCCCCTTTAGGGTGACCTAAAAACAAAAATGACTTTTTTTCCTTTTTACATTTAGCAATTTATACAGAAGGGGTTACTAGCCCCTAGCTACTGGCATTTTAGTTGACTCTCATGACACGCATGGCTTGCAGAGAAAAGTTCATACAGTGGACCCCGAGTTTCGTAAACCCCGGAAATCGTACATTTTTTTTTTTTTTTTTTTTTTCAACAAGTCGGCCGTCTCCCACCGAGGCAGGGTGACCCAAAAAGAAAGAAAATCCCCAAAAAGAAAATACTTTCATCATCATTCAACACTTTCACCACACTCATACATAATCACTGTCTTTGCAGAGGAGCTCAGATACGACAGCTGAGAAAAGTCCCTCCCAGCTGTCACTATCTCAGACCCCTCCTTTAAAGTGCAGGCATTGTACTTCCCATTTCCAGGACTCAAGTCCAACTAAATCAATTAACTGGTTTCCCTGAATCCCTTCACAAAATGTTACCCTGCTCACACTCCAACAGATCGTCATGTCCCAAAAACCATTCGTCTCCATTCACTCCTATCTAACACGCTCACACATGCTTGCTGGAAGTCCAAGCCCTCGCCCACAAAACCTCCTTTACCCCTTCCCTCCAACCTTTTCTAGGACGACCTCTACCCCGCCTTCCTTCCCTACAGATTTATACGCTCTCCAAGTCATTCTACTTTGATCCATTCTCTCTAAATGACCAAACCACCTCAACAACCCTCTTCAGCCCTCTGACAAATACTTTTAGTAACTCCACACCTTCTCCTAATTTCCACATTCCGAATTTTCTGCATAATATTTACACCACACATTGCCCTTAGACAGGACATCTCCACTGCCTCCAGCCTCCTCCTCGCTGCAGCATTTGCAACCCATGCTTCACACCCATATAAGAGTGTTGGTACCACTATACTTTCGTACATGCCCTTCTTTGCCTCCATGGATAACGTTTTTGTCTCCACAGATACCTCAATGCACCACTCACCTTTTTCCTTCATCAATTCTATGGTTAACCTCATCCTTCATAAACCCATCCGCTGACACGTCAACTCCCAAATATCTGAAAACATTTACTTCTTCCATAATCCCTCTCTCCAATGTGATATCTAATTTTTCTTTATTTAAATCGTTTGATACCCTCATCACCTTACTCTTATCTATGTTCACTTTTAACTTTCTACCTTTACACACTCTCCCAAACTCGTCCACTAACCTTTGCAACTTTTCTTTAGAATCTCCCATAAGCACAGTATCATCAGAAAAAGTAACTGTGTCAACTCCCATTTTGCATTTAATTCTCCATAATTTAATCCACCCTCTCCCCAACACCCTAGCATTTACTTCTTTTACAACCCCATCTATAAATATATTAAACAACCATGGTGACATTACACATCCCTGTCTAAGACCTACTTTTACCGGAAGTAATCTCCCTCTCTCCTACACACCCTAACCTGAGCCTCACTATCCTCATATAAACTCTTTACAGCCTTCAGTAACTTACTACCTATTCCATACACTTGCAACATTTGCCACATTGCTCCCCTATCCACTCTATCATATGCCTTTTCTAAATCCATAAATGCAATAAAAACTTCTCTACCTTTATCTAAATACTGTTCACATATATGGTTCACTGTAAACACTTGATCTACACATCCCCTACCCACTCTAAAGCCTCCTTGCTCATCTGCAATCCTACTCTCTGTCTTACCTCTAATTCTTTCAATAATAACCCTGCCATACACTTTACCTGGTATACTCAGTAAACTTATTCCCTATAATTTTACACTCTCTTTTATCCCCCTTCCCTTTATATAAAGGAACTATACATGCTCTCTGCTAATCCCTAGGTACCTTCCCCTCTTTCATACATTTATTAAACAAAAATACCAACCACTCCAGCACTATATCCTCCCCTGCTTTTAACATTTCTGTCATGATTCCGTCAATTCCAGCTGCTTTACCCCCTTTCATTCTACGTAATGCCTCACGCACCTCCCCACACTCACATCCTGCTCTTCTTCACTCCTAAACGATGTTGTACCTCCTGGCCAGTACATGAAATTACCGCCTCCCTTTTTCATCGACATTTAAAAGTTCCTCAAAATATTCCCGCCATCTACCCAATACCTCCAGCTCCCCATCTACTAACTCCCTACTCTGTTTTTAACTGACAAATCCATTCGTTCCCTAGGCTTTCTTACCTTGTTTATCTCACTCCAAAAATTTTCTTGTTTTCAGCAAAATTTCTTGACAGAGCCTCTCCCATTCTTTCATCCGCTCTTCTTTTGCACTCTCTCACCACTCTCTTCACCTTTCTTTTACTCTCCATATACTCTGCTCTTCTATTAACACTTCTGTTTTGTAAAAACCTCTCATAAGCTACCTTTTTCTCTTTTATCACACCCTTTACTTCTTCATTCCACCACTCACTCCTCTTTCCTCCTGCACCCACCCTCCTATAGCCACAAACTTCTGCCCCACATTCTAATACTGCATTTTAAAACTATCCCAACTCTCTTCAACCCCCACTACTCCTACTTGCACTAGCCCACCTTTCTGCCAATAGTTGCTTATATCTCACCCTAACCTCCTCCTCCCTTAGTTTATACACTTTTACCTCTCTCTTACTTGCTGTTGCCATTTTCTTTTTGTCCCATCTACCTTTTACTCTAACTGTAGCTACAACCAAATAATGATCTGATATATCCGTTGCCCCTCTATAAACATGTACATCCTGAAGCCTACTCATCAACCTTTTATCCACCAATACATAATCCAACAAACTACTTTCGTTACGTGCTATATCATACCTTGTATATTTATTTATCCTCTTTTTTATAAAATATGTATTACTTATTATTAAACCTCTTTCTACACATAGCTCAATTAATGGTTCCCCATTTACATTTACCCCTGGCACCCCAAATTTACCTACTACTCCATCCACAACATTTTTACCCACTTTAGCATTAAGATCCCCAACCACAATTACTCTCTCACTTGGTTCAAAACTCCCCACACACTCACTCAACATTTCCCAAAATCTCTCTCTCTCTCCTCTACACTTGTCTCTTCTCCAGGTGCATAAACACTTACTATAACCCACTTTTCACATCCAACCTTTATTTTACTCCACATAATCCTTGAATTTATACATTTAATCGTACATTTATGTAAGTATAATATTGTAAGTGCTTGTGGAAAAGTATTTTTGGGGGTCTGAAATAGACTAACCTACGTGACATTTTTTCTTAAGGGGGTAAATTCGTTCGGTAATGGCACTTGAGCAGACTTCAGGAGGGAAGTTTTTACGAAACTCGGGGGTCCACTGTACAGTGGACCCCCGGTGTTCGTCCATTTTTCGTAACAGAATGCTGTTCAAGTGCCATTACCAATCGAATTTATTCCCTTAAGAAATAATGTAAAGTAGACTAGTCCTTTTAGACCCCCAAAACTACATTATAAAAGCATTTAAAAAAATACACTTACATAAAAGGGAGTGTTTTGAGCAGGACGAACACCGGGGGTCCACTGTATTGTACAAAACAAGCCACAATAACATGGCTGGAGCAATATACAAATAACCTATACTTAATCTATCCTGAATATTAACAACTTGATAATTATATTCTTGTATGATTACTGCAGGTTTAGCACTCCTGAATGTAATGACATTAACAATAACTTGATCCAGGATGAACCAATAAGATGTCTAAAGTTTCCTAACAAATAATTGTGAATTAATTGTTCAGTGGTGTTTCTTTACTCAGGCATCGAGGAGCGACTTCACAACCTAGAGAGCCACCTAAAGTTAACTCCTTCAGGTCCTGTACCACGCGATGTTTATGCCAGAATAAAGGCCGTGGAGGATAGAGTGCTCCATTTAGAAGGAATATCACCAGAGTACTTTCGAGCTTCAGTAAGTTAGTTGATATGTACCAGTAGGTTTCCCAGTCTTGAATTATCACCCATCAGTGTGATAATTCAAGGCAGAAATAGTATTAGATGTGTTCCACCTGATAACATTAAGAATCCCAGTAAAAGACAATGATTAATAAATTATACTAGTACAGTGGACCCCCGCCTAACGAGCAAAATTCTTTCCAGAAGCCTGCTCAAGTGCCATTACCGTACGAATTTACTTCCTTAAGAAATAATGTCACGTAGGTTAGTTTATTTCAGACCCCCCAAAAATACACTTCCACAAGCACTTACAATATTATACTTACATAATTGTACGATTTCCGGGGTGCTCGTTAGGCGGGGGTCCACTGTATTCATAACTATTATGAATTTTTTTGGAGATAATATACAGTAGAACCCCTGTATCCAGTGATTCATTATCCGTGGTTTCAATTATCCACGGTTTACTGTAGCCCCAAAATACCTCTTAATTTTGCATAATAATGGCCCCAAAGCACAAAAGTAGAGAAGCTGGCAGTTCTTCAAAGCCTAAGAGAAGCCGTGAAGTGCTTCCCGTCAGTAAAAAAGTGATAATTCTTCAATTATTGTGCATAATGTAAATTAAACTTTATAATACGTATGTATAGGACTTACGTATATACAGTGGACCCCCGGTGTTCGTGATGCTCCAAACTCGAACAATTATGTAAGTGTATTTTTGTAAGTGCTTTTGTAAGTGTATTTTTGGGAGTCTAAAAGGAGTAGTCTAATTTACATTATTCCTTATGGGAATAAATTCGTTTGGTAATGGCACTTGAACAGCATTCTGGAACGAAAAAATCACAAACACCGGGGGTCCACTGTACAGTGGACCCCAGTATTAATTAATCCGTTCCAGGAGCTTTACTTAACATGAAGTTTCGAAAGTTGAACCCTATTTCCCATGAAGAAAAATGTAAATACAATTAATCCGTTCCACAAAAAATATTCACATACAAATAATTAAAAAATATATATATATACATTTACTTACCTTTATTGAAGAGTTGCAGGCATCTGGAAGATAGGGTAATGAGTAATGAAGGTCCTCTTGGGCATTTTCTTCCAAAACAGGCCTGTTTCATCACAATTAAACACTTGTTGGGAGGAATTCTTCAGCCTCTCGAAGGGGAATCCCCACTCCCTGCATGCCTGCTACACTCCTGCATGCTGCTACACTCCCTGCATGCCTGCTACACTCCCTGCATGCCTGCTACACTCCTGCATGCCTGCTCCCCTGCATACCTGCACTCGCTGCTTACACTCCCTGCATGCCTGCTACACTCCCTGCATGCCTGCTACACTCCCTGCATGCCTGCTACACTCCCTGCATGCCTGCTACACTCCCTGCATGCCTGCTACACTCCTGCATGCCTGCTACACTCCTGCATGCCTGCTACACTCCCTGCATGCCTGCACACTCCCGCATGCCTGCTACACTCCCTGCATGCCTGCTACACTCCTGCATGCCTGCTACACTCCTGCATGAATGCTACACTCCCTGCATGAATGTTTAACTCCCTGCATCAATGCTAAACTCCCTGCATTAATGCTAAACTCCCTGCATCAATGCTAAACTCCCTGCATCAATGCTAAACTCCTTGCATCAATGCTACACTCCATGCATGAATGCTAAACTCCCTGCATGAATGCTAAAGTCCCTGCATGAATGCTAAACTCCCTGCATCAATGCTACACTCCCTGCATGAATGCTACACTCCCTGCATGAATGCTAATCTCCCTGCATGATGCTAAACTCCCTGCATGAATGTTAAACTCCTGCATCAGTGCTAAACTCCCTGCATGCCTGCTAAACTCCTGCATGAATGCTAAACTCTCTGCATCCTGCTACACTCCCTGCATGAATGCTACACTCCTGCATGCTGCTAACTCCCTGCATGATGCTAAACTCCCTGCATGAATGCTAAACTCCCTGCATGAATGCTAAACTCCTGCATGAATGCTACACTCCCTGCATGCTGCTAAACTCCCTGCATGCCTGCTAAACTCCCTGCATGAATGCTACACTCCCTGCATGCCTGCTAAACTCCCTGCATGCCTGCTAAACTCCCTGCATGAATGCTACACTCCCTGCATGCCTGCTAAACTCCCTGCATGAATGCTACACTCCCTGCATGCTGCTAAACTCCCTGCATGCCTGCTAAACTCCCTGCATGAATGCTACACTCCCTGCATGCCTGCTAAACTCCCTGCATGCCTGCTAAACTCCCTGCATGAATGCTACACTCCTGCATGCCTGCTAAACTCCCTGCATATGCTAAACTCCTGCATGAATGCTAAACTCCTGCATCAATGCTAAACTCCCTGCATCAATGCTAAACTCCCTGCATCAATGCTACACTCCCTGCATGCCTGCTAACTCCCTGCATCAATGCTACACTCCCTGCATGCCTGCTACTGCAAACTCCCTGCATCAATGCTAAACTCCCTGCATCAATGCTAAACTCCCTGCATCAATGCTAAACTCCTGCATCAATGCTAAACTCCCTGCATGAATGCTACACTCCCTGCATGCCTGCTAAACTCCCTGCATGCCTGCTAAACTCCCTGCATGAATGCTAAACTCCCTGCATGAATGCTACACTCCTCATAATGCCACTGCCTGCATGCCTGTACTCTGTGCTCACCTGAATCTACACTCTGCATGAATGCTACCACAGGGGTGCCACTAGGAAGCTTCTTTGGACCCATGGTGACTTATTTCACAATGACAATCACTAAACCACCAAAAAAGACACCAAATGTATTGTGAATGTTTGAAAGAGCGCGCTGGATAATGTTCTCTCAATGGTAAACAACGCTTCACTGGCGGGCATCCTGCGTCCTGCGCAGGCGCGGAGCAGGCGGACAGGTCTAATACTTTACGAAACACGAGCCAGTTTACGATTCTCGAAATCGAAAAAAGCTTACGAAACACGATTTTTACGAAATAAGAACCTTACGAAACTCGGGGGTCCACTGTATAAGGTTTGCAGGTCCTTGGAACGTATTCCCTGCGGATATGGGGTCCTACTGTAGTACAGTGGAACCCCGAGTAACGAACACCCCGGAAATCGTACAATTATGTAAGTATAATATTGTAAGTGCTTTTGTAAGTGTATTTTTGAGGGTCTGAAATGGACTAACCTACTTGACATTATTTCTTAAGGGAGTAAATTCATTCGGTAATGGCACTTGAGCAGGCTTCTGGAATGAAGTTTTTACGTTACTCGGGGTTCCACTGTATTTATAAAAAAATATGTAATGTGATAATGAAATGTATATGTTGACCTAAGCAATTAGATAAGTAGGCATCAAACTGGGATGTTATTGGAAGGGTTTCAATAATTTGGAAAAAGGCATTTAATGCAAAAGACCTGTTATTGTTATGGCATTTCAACTACAAGTCTTTGCTTGATAAAGCCTCTTGTATGTGAAACATTCTAACAATAAAAGGTCTTATGCTATATGTACGTATGTGTCTTTTACTACCACTTGTCGACTCACAGTCATACTCCTCCTAGTTTTAGTAAGGTCTGAAGTGTCTACACTCTGCAAGATGGGTGAGGATTTTTTTTTACCACACCGACCCTCTCTCACTAAGGCAGGGTGACCCGAAAAAGAAGAAACGTGAAGTTTTTCTTCTTTTTACATTTAGTAATTTATACAGGAGAAGAGGTTACTAGCCCCTTGCTCCGGTGGTTTGTAAAAAGAAAACAACATTGAATCTAATCCTGTGAAACTATAAAGTTTAAAAAAAAAAATAGGTAGAGGCAAACTTCATACTTATACAGCCTCTCCTCACTTAACGACAGTGTTCCGTTCCTAAGACCATGTCGGTAAACGAATTCGTCGCTAAGTAAGGAGCATACCATAATGGTAGTGGGTTTTTGTCAACCATCTTTGATATTGCTTTAACCGTTTAACTGTCCACACGTAGATCTACGTTCACTCGCGTACTGCTCCGAATATTTTGAATTTTTTTTTTTTTTTTTTTTTTAACCCTTTCAGGGTCCAAGGTCATTTTTGGAAGGGGTGTGCCAGTGTCCAAGAATTTTAAAAAAAATTGCTTATTTTTTCTTATGAAATGGTAGAGAATCTTTTTCTGAAGGTAATAAAACAAAAAGTACGAAATTTGATTGAAAATTGACGAAATTATGCTCTCGCGAATTTTGATGTGTCAGCGATATTTACGCATCAGCAATTTTGCCGACTTTGACTCCCATTTTAGGCCAATTACATTATTCCAGTCGACCAAATTCTTAGTTATTTCACTAGTATTACTTCTATTCTATCGATTGAGCACAAGAAATTGCCCAGTCAACTGTTTCAACTACAAAATAAAGTAATTGGAAATTGGTAATTTAGCCAATTTTACTCAAAGTTCAAAATATTCCAATTTCAAAATAGGGTGCAGAATAAACAATGCAGGCATTCCTGGCACTAAACTAACATTTCCTCTGTTCATTAGTTATGTTTTCAGTCTTTACAAATGAATTCCATTTTTATTTTTTATTCACATAATGAATTTTTATTCAAACCAAAAAATGGAAGATTTACTGTTATGCAATATTGTAATAATTGTACAAATCACCACATTTGTGAACGTATATTAGACCCACCAGCTGGCGCGTATTAGACGTGTGAGGTCATTTGTTTACTCTTCGACATCGGCAAAAATTTAACATTTCCGCTACTTTGAGCTCAGTTTCAAGCCATTTTCAGTACTAAAACCAATCAAAATCATCTCTATATCTGTAATATATCTTCCATTCTATCAAATGAGACCAAGAAATCGCAAATACAACTATAAACATTATACGAAAAAACACTGCAAAGTCGCTGTTTTAATTGAAAATTACGGTTTCAGTTTTTTTTCTCATTATGCACTGTGTGCTGCAGGATTTGTTTTATGTGGTGCACACTTACCACATAGATGTATTCTCTCATATCTAGGCCCAAATTTACCGCTCAAAGCTTATCTGAGTGAGCTGAGCTCATGACGTAGACCTACGGTTTGGACCCAAAACTCAAAGCCGTAGAACTACGGCACGGACCTTGAAAGGGTTAAAAATGAAGAGCGCATTTTTATAAACGGGATAGGGTAAAACAAAAATTTTAGGGGCAGTACTTACCGAGATATAAGCCCGCCAAGTTAGTGCTGGATGCTCACCTGATGGCAACATCAAGTCCTGCCGCTTGCAGAAGTATTGCCGCTATACTTTTTTTTCTAGTTTTTATTTTAATTTATATAATTTTTATGTTCTGATAATTACAGTTTATAATAGTTCTTGTGATTTCATAGCCAATCTTTGTTCTAACACTAATATTAGGTACTGAAATAGTACTCAAATAGTCACAATCACACCAACAGGTGAACATTTTCACCTGCCTTGGTCATTTACTATTGTCTATAAATATATATGAAGTATTTATAGGTCCCAGCAATGTTTTAGACATCCTGGAGTATATATGAAACTCCTTGAAGAATGGTGTTATGACAATTGCCAGATAACTACTGATAAGGCAGTGACATTGATGAATGAATGTGCGCAGGGAACCCTTGCTTTGTTTTCACTGGCTGTATCTGTCTATCTATCTGTCTGTCTATCTATCTATCTGTCTATCTATCTGTCTATCTATCTGTCTTTCTGTTTGTCTGCCTATGTGTGCCTGGAGTATAATATGAAACTCCTTGAAGAATGGTGTTATGACAAGTGTCAGATAACACTGACAGCCCAATGACATTGATGAATGTGAGCAGGGAACCCTCTCTTTGTTTCCACTGTCTATCTGTCTGTCTAGCTCTGCTTATCTGTCTTTCTGTCTGCCTGTGTGTGTGTCTTTCCGTCTGCTTGTCTCAGTCTCAGAGTGCGGCTCGGCTCGTGAACCAACAGGTATTATACACGATGCAGAAGTGACAATGCATATTACTTGCCAGTCATGCTTATTAATGTCACCTTTGCACTAATTATAACATTTCAGGTATATTTTAAATGTTTATACAGTAGTGTACTGCATATTGTAATAAACAGAATAGAGGAAATCCGCTCTAATATACATTACATTTAGGTATGCATACTGGTCAGAGAACCTGTCGTAAGTTCCAGTCGTCGGTAAACGAGTATGTCGCTACGTGAGGAGAGGCTGTACTCAGCAGATATGCTGGAGCTCATGAAGTTGACTGAACGTTAACAAGCTTGGCCAGGAGCTGGAGGTTGATCCATGTGATTTCTTGTTTATTTGTATTAACAAGGGTCAAGCTCAGATGCAAACTAAAATAGGTGACATTTTTTAATATTATTATTACCATATTCATGAGGAAGTTCCAAACCTATAAGGGTCATATTGCACTTGGGTAATGAGGTTTGATCCAAGAATGGGTAAGGTAGCTCTTAATTCCTTGGATTAGTTGCCTTCATCAGTATTAAGGCAGCCCCCTAAAAGTAAATAAGTGGAAAAATATGAAGAAACATAAAAAAAATATTACATTGATATATTCCTCACACTAAACACTGGCTTTTTAATTAAGAATTTTTTTCTTTCAGAAAATTCAGGCACTTGTGAATACATCAAAACAGAAAGAAATTAAAGCTGTAGAAGATGATGTAAGTGATATGTAGTTTAATTATTGACTTTGGTCTTAATATATTTGAAACAAGCTCCTGTTATTCAATTATTATTATTATAATCATAACTAAGCTGTTATTTAATAATGATCTCACATTTTGCTGTTATTTTCTAGTAAATTTCATTAGCTAAAATTCCCTCACAGAACTTCATCACTTTATCCAATGAATCTCCATATACAGTGGACCCCCGGTGTTCGTGATTTATTCGTTCCAGAATGCTGTTCAAGTGCCGATACCAAACGAATTTGTTCCCATAAGGAATAATGTAAATTAGACTAGTCCTTTTAGACCCCCAAATATACACTTACAAAAATACATGTACACTTACATAATTGTTCGAGTTTGGAGCATTACGAAAACCGGGGATCCACTGTATTTTAGAACGAGTATCTCCCAAATTATATTTTGAGTTAGAAATTATGGCATATTTTTAATGTAAATCTGACCCACTGTTAATTTTTTTCAGCTCTCACTAGAGGATTTAGAGCAGAAAATTTACAAGCTGAAGATGAAACTCAAACATAAACAGATTAGTCAAGTTTTTTAACAGCAGTGTTTGATAAATTATTTTTGTGTGTGTAAACTGGCTAGCAGAGAGATGTGGAAAGGAAACTGTTGAGCAGTAATGTGTAACCTCAGGTATTTCTGTGTCTCTTTGTTTCATTATTATTAGTATATTCTTTGTGAAATATTAAACTTATAGGGATCATGGGAGGTAATCATGTTTGATCTAAGGGAAGGGCAGCTCCAATTCCTTTGATCAAGAGCCCTTCACTAGTATCAAGGTACTCTCCTTAAAGGGGTTATGACATTAACACATTACAGTCATTATAAAATAAAACCCCATTGAAATTGTCCATTGATAACCAAGTATAATGTTTCATAGAAAATAAATTTAACATATAAATGTCCACAGTAATGTTTTTATATTTATTTAGTAAGTTTTATAAGATTTATACATTACATTTTTGGTGTAGAATTAGTTTAAAATTATTAAGGTTACTGTATATTATTTTTTTTAACACACCGGCCGTCTCCCAACAAGGTAGGGTGACCAAGAAAAAGAAGAAACACTTTTACCATCACTGTCTTGCCAGAGGCATGCCGATGCTACAGTTCAAAACTGCAAATTTTCCCACCACTCCTTCAGAGTGCAGGCATGGTACTTCCAGCCTCCAGGACTCAATCCGACTAACCAGTTTCCCGGAGTCCCTTCACAGAATGTTACCTTGCTCACACTCCAACATCTCATAAAGCCCCAAAAATCATTTGTCTCCAGTTGCTCCTATCTAACTTGCTTGTACACACACTTGCTGGATGTCTAAGCCCCTTGCACAAAAAACGACCTTTACCCCCTCCCTCCAACCTTTCCTAGGACTTTCCCTACCCCACCTTCCCTCCACTTCAGATATGTACGCCCTCAAAGTCATCCTATTTTGTTCCATCCTCTCTTACTATCTGAACTCCCTCAACAACCCCCTTCTTGGCCTGCTGGATAATACTTTAAGAATTCTGTATCTCCTCCTTATCTCCAAGGTTTGAATTCTCTGCTTAATATTCACACCACACATCTCGACTGCCTCCAGTCTTTTCCTTGCTGCAACATTTACAACCCATGCTTCACACCCTTATAAGTGTTGGTACCACTATACTCTCATACATTCCCCATTTTGTCTCTATTGATAACATTCTTTGTCTCCACAGATGCCTCAATGCACTGCTCACCCTTTTATCCTTGTTAATTCTGTGTTTCACCTCATCTTTCATAGACCCATCTGCTGACAAGACCACTCCCACTTCCTCCCTCCAGTCTGATATCCAATCTTTCATTACCTTTTTTTTTTTTTTTGTTACCCTCATCACCTACCTTGCTTGTGCCTATGTTCACTTTTAATTTCCTTTTACATACATTTTCAAATTCATACACCAACCTTTGCAACTTCTCTTCATAATCTCCCAAAAGCACAGTGTCATCAGTAAAAAAGCAACTGTGACAACAGTGGTAGGATTGCTGGTGTCTTTTCCTTCTGTCTAATAAACATGCAAGATAACTGGTACTATATGTTGCTGCTACTACTTATACTTAGGTCACAGTACACATGCATGTACATGTGTGTGTGTGTACACAACCATCTGTGTTTTCTTCTATTTTCTTAATAATTCTTCTTATTTATTTCCTTTCATCTCCATGGGGAAGTGTAAAAGAATCCTTCCTCCATAAGCCATGTGTGCTGTAAAAGGCGACTAAAGTGCCAGGAGAAGGGGCTAGTAACCCCTTATCCTGTATAAATTACTAAAAATAAGAAGAAAACGTGATAAAGTTTGTAGATTAATATTGACATCTTTCGTGCTTGATGTAAAACTAGGCAGTTACAGTGGGTTAACAAAACAATAAATTTCATTTAAAATGTTTATTCATGTAAATACAGAATTAAACCATTCCTGTATTTTTATCTCTTACATCAGTGACTACATTGTCCAATGAAGGCAGTCCACAGACAGTTTTTGATCCAAGGAACCGGACCTGACCTCCCCTTTCTTGGACTGAACCTGATTGCCTCCCATTCCTCCAGGTGCTGCATCACCCTTATGGGTTTAGTGCTTTTTCTTAGATAACATAGTGACTGCTGGTGTGATTTATATTAATTAGGATACTGCTAAATTCATAGGATCTATAGAGTGCCTGAGACATTCAGGTTTGATCCAAGGAAGGACAGGACTTAGCTTCCCTATGGGTTTAGTGTTTACCCCCCTCATTAAAATAAAAATTAATTGAACCATACCTGGAGGGTGTTCCGGGGGTCAACGCCCCCACGGCCTGGTCTATGACCAGGCCATGGGTCAGTATTTTATCTAACAAAAAGTGCTAAACCTGTAAGGATCATACAACAACTGGGGAATGGGAGGTAGATGAGTTTGATCCCCCCAAAAAAAGGTCAGGTCCAATTTCCCAGATCAAGAGCCCCATACCAGCATCAAGGAAGCTTGCCTTGAAGGGGTTGGGAATCATATACTATACATTTATATGCAGAGTTGTATGATCCATGTGGGTTTAGTGCATGCTTTGGATAATAATAATAATTATGGTACAACTTTAAACAGTCTTGAAAAAATACGTCTTGTAAAAATCAGTACAGTAGTCTTCAAAGAAATCAGCTATCTTATAAAAACTGTATTCTGGATTCTTTTTGGTTAAAAATGAGTCATGACTATATTTCATTATGCAATTCTACTTTCAATAAATACATTATAAAGCATACATTATATATAGTTACAGTAGACCCTCATTTAGCACGGTAGTTACGGTCCTGAAAACATCGTGTTAGGTAAAATCGTGTTAGATAATTAAAAGAACTTATGGGAAAAATAGGGTTACAGTCCTGAGAGTCCTCAAAAAGCCAAACAAGTTTTTTTTCGACCAACAGATCTTACAAATATAAAAGAGAATATGTAATTGTTGTTCATTATCGTGATGTATTATGTTGTTTTTACTGCTTAAGACTACAAATGTAACAGAAATAATAGTATTTACCTTAAATTGTGGTTGCTGATTTTTGTGGATGATTGTGAAGAGAGTGGAGAGTTATGCTGTGGCCCTACTGGGCTGAGGTGAATAGTAGAGATTCTGGATCTGAAGTCGATGGTTGTACTGAGTGTCTCTAACTTTAATAAAGTCATTCAGTAAGTCAGTCCATTCAGTAAGTCAGTAAGTCATCAGTATCATTCAGTAAGTCAGTCAGTCAAGTCATTCATTAAGTCAGTCAGTCAAGTCATTCATTAAGTCAGTCAGTCAAGTCATTCATTAAGTCAGTCAGTCAAGTCATTCAAGTCAGTCAGTCAAGTCATTCATTAAGTCAGTCAGTCAAGTCATTCATTAAGTCAGTCAGCAAGTCATTCATGTAGTCAGTCAAGTCATTCAGTAAGTCAGTCAAGTCATTCAGTAAGTCAGTCAAGTCATTCAGTAAGTCAGTCAAGTCATTCAGTAAGTCAGTCAAGTCATTCAGTAAGTCAGTCAAGTCATTCAGTAAGTCAGTCAAAACATTCAGTAAGTCAGTCAAGACTTACCTACCGCAGGCGACCGCACGCTCAAAAATTTTCCCCTCCAGCGAATCGCGTAATATAAGGTTTACGTCGTGTTAGATAAAAATGTGCCGCAATTCTTCAATCGCGTAATACCCAAAACGCGCAACATAAAGTCGTGCTAAATGAGGGTCTACTGTATCTATGTTCTTGTATATTAACTACCCAAAGCTATCTTGCACTTACTAAAATGGCTACATACATAATTAATTGTTAGGTAAAAGGACACAAATGCAACTGATGCAACATTTAATTGTGGCATTAGCTGCACTTGTGTCTTTTTTGCCTGACATACTGTTGGTAATTCTACCAATATTATTATAATTAATTCTCTTTTGATAGAGTAATGTCTAGAAATTGATGAATATTGTGATTTTTTTTTTTTATATTATCTCCCTCAAGGAAGGTTCATTGGGATCAAACCTAATCGCCACCCATTTCCTCCAGGCACTGTGGGTTTAGTGCTCTTCCTATGAATGTAATAAAAACAACAGTAATACAGTGGACCCCCGGTGTTAGTGATTTATTCGTTCCAGAATGCTGTTCAAGTGCCGTTACCAAACGAATTTGTTCCCATAAGGAATAATGTAAATTAGACTAGTCCTTTTAGACCCCCAAATATACACTTACAAAAGCACTTACAAAAATACACTTACATAATTGTTCGAGTTTGGAGCATCACGAACACCAGGGGTCCACTGTATACTGTTACAATAACAAGAGCACTACTACTATTAATATTTTATATGACAATAATAAAAGATGATTAGTTCATTCTTTAATATGAAAACGTTAAAATTACTGAAAAACATCCCCAAAAAATTGACTCGTAAGGCCTCATTAATGGCTGGAAAACAAGGAGGGAATGTATAATTTTAGGCAGGAATTATCTCCATAACTCTTTGTTAAATGCAACCTTCACTGGGGTGCCTTAATGTTAGTAAAGGGTTGTTTACCCAGAATTGGAGCTGCCATCGCCTTCCTTGGATCAAAGCTAACTGACTAACATTCCCTAGGTGCTGTTTGATCCCTATTTCCTTAAGGCAGGTGCCTAGATGATGTAAGGGGTTTTCCTTTCCTTGGATTGAACCTGATTGCCCTACAGTTTCCCAGGCGATGTATTACACCTATTGGTTTAGGGCTTCCCATGAATGTAATATAATAATATTGTATCACCCTGTATGAGATCAGCAATTCCACCATGAAAATATGGTAATGTAAGGTAGGGGAAAATACCTCTGCTTTTACTGTAAAAAATTAAGGAAATAACTTGTCATTTTTTTTTTTAATTTTGCTTTGAAAATGATTATAAATTGATATCCAATATAAAGCATATAGAAAACCAACTAATTTTATTCCTACGTACACTTATTTGTCACACCTTGATGAAAATGATGAAATAATGAAAGAAATATGTACTACTTCTTTTATAAAGCTCCTCTGTATAGTGCTATTTTTTTTGTAAATGCAGCTGAAAAAATACAACCAGAATTGTATGGCACATAAAAAGGCCCTTATAATATGCACTGTTAACTTTTGGATTTATTCAGTTGCATTTATAAAAAATCAGTACATATATAGAGGAGCTTTAAGAGAGCTACTCAACATTCAACCTATGAGATTGTTATTACTGTAAACGATATTCATGAAAAGTGCTGAACCTAGAGTTGACTGGTGCTACTGTACTATTACATTCATGGAGGGAGCTCTAAATCCATAGGGGGTCATATAGCACCTTTGGGAATGAGAGGCAATTATATTCGATCCAAGGAAGGGTAAGACAAATCCAATTCCTTGGATGAAGAGCCCCTCACAGAAAATAAAAAAAGGTTAGTGTTGAAGGTAGGACATCAGTAGAAAGGAGGGGAATCACGGCTGATGTAGCAGATCCGTGTCATTTAACACAAGAATGAAGGAACACTGCTGGAACAAGTGTAGAAGTTTTAAAGAGGAAACTGGACAAGTATCTTCCCCAGGTGCCAGTTCAACCAGGCTGTGATGGATATGTGGGGCAGCAGGCCACCAGCAGCAACAACTTGGTTGACCTGGCAAGCATCAGACAAGCATGGCCAGGCTCTGGGAGTAGAAAGACTCTTGGAACTCATCAAAGCTAAAGGTAAGACCTACTGGCCCATGCTAGGCAGGTCCAACTCTCACTCACCCACACCTCATGTACTTGTCCAACCTATATTTAAGAAATGGAATTATCTGCAGCAATGGCTGGACCATCAGAAAGAGCTAAAAAAGCAAGCATGTAAGGGTGTCAAAATAGGTATTCAAAATGAGAGACACTTTGATGAACAAGTCAAGTCATTGTTCTGTCACAATGACCTGACAATCTTTGCAAGGAACACCTTTCACACTCTTTAACCCAAACTGTCCAAACGTATATAGTATACGTTTGTACGCATACTGCTCCGAACGTAGATCTACGTTTTATTTTTCATTCCTTCAAATTTAGTGCGATAGGCCTGAGTCACATAGACATGAGAGAATGGATCTGCGCCCTCAGTGTGCGCAGTATTAAAAAAATCTGGGACCACTTACTACCTTGTGGGAGCACCAGTTCAATTGAGTACCAGCTAGAGCAAACAGTGCAGCAAACACCTGGGATTCACTGATGTCATGTCACATTAACACTCCCCTTTCAAGAGGAAAGTAAAAATAGGTTAGATAAATACATGAGTGGGTGTGAGTTGGACCTGACTAGCTTGTGCTACTAGGTCTGATGCCATGCTCCTTCCTTCAGTGGATGTGACCTGACTAGGTGGGTCATTGGTCTTAGCTGGGGGTGACATGGACCTGCCTTGCATGGGCCAGTAGGCCTGCTGCAGTGTTCCTTCGGCTGGTGGGCCAGCTGGCTGGCTTTGGCTGTCTCTCTGTCTATATCTATCTGCCCTATATCTCTGTCTCTCACATGTATACATTTTTTTTTTTTTTCAACAAGTCGGCCGTCTCCCACCGAGGCAGGGTGACCCAAAAAGAAAGAAAATCCCCAAAAAGAAAATACTTTCATCATCATTCAACACTTTCACCACACTCATACATAATCACTGTCTTTGCAGAGGAGCTCAGATACGAAAGCTGAGAATAGTCCCTCCCAGCTGTCACTATCTCAGACCCCTCCTTTAAAGTGCAGGCATTGTACTTCCCATTTCCAGGACTCAAGTCCAACTAAATCAATTAACTGGTTTCCCTGAATCCCTTCACAAAATGTTACCCTGCTCACACTCCAACAGATCGTCATGTCCCAAAAACCATTCGTCTCCATTCACTCCTATCTAACACGCTCACACATGCTTGCTGGAAGTCCAAGCCCTCGCCCACAAAACCTCCTTTACCCCTTCCCTCCAACCTTTTCTAGGACGACCCTACCCCGCCTTCCTTCCCTACAGATTTATACGTCTCCAAGTCATTCTACTTTGATCCATTCTTCTAAATTACCAAACCACCTCAACAACCCCTCTTCAGCCCTCTGACAAATACTTTTAGTAACTCCACACCTTCTCCTAATTTCCACATTCCGAATTTTCTGCATAATATTTACACCACACATTGCCCTTAGACAGGACATCTCCACTGCCTCCAGCCTCCTCCTCGCTGCAGCATTTGCAACCCATGCTTCACACCCATATAAGAGTGTTGGTACCACTATACTTTCGTACATTCCCTTCTTTGCCTCCATGGATAACGTTTTTGTCTCCACAGATACCTCAATGCACCACTCACCTTTTTTCCTTCATCAATTCTATGGTTAACCTCATTCTTCATAAACCCATCCGCTGACACATCAACTCCCAAATATCTGAAAACATTTACTTCTTCCATAATCCCTCTCTCCAATGTGATATCCAATTTTTCTTTATTTAAATCGTTTGATACCCTCATCACCTTACTCTTATCTATGTTCACTTCTAACTTTCTACCTTTACACACTCTCCCAAACTCGTCCACTAACCTTTGCAACTTTTCTTTAGAATCTCCCATAAGCACAGTATTATCAGCAAAAAGTAACTGTGTCAACTCCCATTTTGCATTTAATTCTCCATAATTTAATCCCACCCTCTCCCCAACACCCTAGCATTTACTTCTTTTACAACCCCATCTATAAATATATTAAACAACCATGGTGACATTACACATCCCTGTCTAAGACCTACATTTACCGGAAGTAATCTCCCTCTCCTACACACCCTAACCTGAGCCTCACTATCCTCATAAAAACTCTTTACAGCCTTCAGTAACTTACTACCTATTCCATACACGTGCAACATTTGCCACATTGCTCCCCTATCCACTCTATCATATGCCTTTTCTAAATCCATAAATGCAATAAAAACTTCTCTACCTTTATCTAAATACTGTTCACATATATGGTTCACTGTAAACACTTGATCTACACATCCCCTACCCACTCTAAAGCCTCCTTGCTCATCTGCAATCCTACTCTCTGTCTTGCCTCTAATTCTTTCAATAATAACCCTGCCATACACTTTACCTGGTATACTCAGTAAACTTATTCCCCTATAATTTTTACTCTCTTTTATCCCCTTCCTTTATATAAAGGAACTATACATGCTCTCTGCCAATCCCTAGGTACCTTCCCCTCTTTCATACATTTATTAAACAAAAATACCAACCACTCCAGCACTATATCCCCCCCTGCTTTTAACATTTCTGTCATGATCCCGTCAGTTCCAGCTGCTTTACCCCTTTCATTCTACGTAATGCCTCACGCACCTCCCCACACTCACATCCTGCTCTTCTTCACTCCTAAACGGTTGTACCTCCTGGCCAGTACATGAAATTACCGCCTCCTTTTTCATCGACATTTAAAAGTTCCTCAAAATATTCCCGCCATCTACCCAATACCTCCAGCTCCCCATCTACTAACTACCCTACTCTGTTTTTAACTGACAAATCCATTTGTTCCTTAGGCTTTCTTACCTTGTTTATCTCACTCCAAAATTTTTTCTTGTTTTCAGCAAAATTTCTTGACAGAGCCTCTCCCATTCTTTCATCCGCTCTTCTGCATTTTTAAAACTATCCCAATTCTCTTCAACCCCCCCACTACTCATACTTGCACTATCCCACCTTTCTGCCAATAGTTGCTTATATCTCACCCTAACTTCTTCCTCCCTTAGTTTATACACTTTTACCTCTCTCTTACTTGCTGTTGCCATTTTCTTTTTGTCCCATCTACCTTTTACTCTAACTGTAGCTACAACCAAATAATGATCTTATATATCTGTTGCCCCTCTATAAACATGTACATTCTGAAGCCTACCCATCAACCTTTTATCCACCAATACATAATCCAACAAACTACTTTCCTTACGTGCTATATCATACCTTGTATATTTATTTATCCTCTTTTTCATAAATATGTATTACTTATTACCAAACCCCTTTCTACCCATAGCTCAATTAATGGTTCCCCATTTACATTTACCCCTGGTACCCCAAATTTACCTACTACTCCCTCCACAACATTTTTACCCACTTTAGCATTAAGATCCCCAACCACAATTACTCTCTCACTTGGTTCAAAACTCCCCACACACTCACTCAACATTTCCCAAAATCTCTCTCTCTCCTCTACACTTCTCTCTTCTCCAGGTGCATAAACACTTACTATAACCCACTTTTCACATCCAACCTTTATTTTACTCCACATAATCCTTGAATTTATACATTTATATTTCTTCTTTACCTGCCATAACTGATTATTCAACATTATTGCCACTCCTTCTTTAGCTCTAACTCTATTTGAAACCCCTGACCTAATCCCATTTATTTCTCCCCACTGAAACTCTCCTACCCCTTTCAGCTTTGTCTCACTTAAAGCCAGGACATCCAGCTTCTTTTTATTCATAGCATCTACAATCATCTCTTTCTTATCATTCGCACAACATCCACGCACATTCAAACATCCCACTTTGACGGTTTTCTTCTTTTTCTTTTTAGTAAGCTATACAGGAAAAGGGGTTACTAGCCCATTGTTCCTGGCATTTTAGTTGACTTTTACAACACGCATGGCTTACGGAGGAAAGATTCTTATTCCACTTCCCCATGGATATGAAAGGAAAAGGAAAAATTATAAGAACAAGAACTTTTTTTTATTATTATTAACACATCGGCCGATTCCCACCAAGGCAGGGTGGCCCGAAAAAGAAAAACTTTCATCATCATTCACTCCATCACTGTCTTGCCAGAAGGGTGCTTTACACTACAGTTATAAAACTGCAACATTAACACCCCTCCTTCAGAGTGCCGGCACTGTACTTCCCATCTCCAGAACTCAAGTTCGGCCTGCCGGTTTCCCTGAATCCCTTCATAAATGTTACTTTGCTCACACTCCAACAGCACGTCAAGTATTAAAAACCATATGCCTCCATTCACTCCTATCAAATACGCTCACACATGCTTGCTGGAAGTCCAAGCCCTCGCACACAAAACTTCCTTTACCCCTCCCTCCAACCTTTCCTAGGCCGACCCCTACCCCGCCTTCCCTCCACTACAGATTTATACACTCTCGAAGTCACTCTGTCTCGTTCCATTCTCTCTACATGTCCAAACCACCTCAACAACCCCTCCTCAGCTCTCTGGACAATCGTTTGGTAATCCCGCACCTCCTCCTAATTTCCAAACTCCGAATTCTCTGCATTATATTCACACCACACATTGACCTCAGACATGACATCTCCACTGCCTCCAGCCTTCTCCTCGTTGCAACATTCATCACCCATGCTTCACACCCATATAAGAGCGTTGGTATAACTATACTCTCATACATTCCCTCTTTACTTCCATGGACAAGGTTCTTTGTCTCCACAGACTCCGAAGTGCTCCACTCACCCTTTTCCCCTCATCAATTCTATGATTCACCTCATCCTTCATAGACCTATCCGCCGACATGTCCACTCCCAAATATCTGAATACATTCACCTCCTCCATACTCTCTCCTCCAATCTGATATCCAATCTTTCGTCACCTATTCTTTTGTTATCCTCATCACCTTACTCTTTCCTATATTCACTTTCAATTTTCTTCTTTTACACACCCTACCAAATTCATCCACCAACCTCTGCAGCTTCTCTTCAGAATCTCCCAAAGCACAGTGTCATCAGCAAAAAGCAACTGTGACAACTCCCACTTTGTATTTGCTTCTTTATCTTTTAGCCCAACACCTCTTGCCAAGACCCTCGCATTCACTTCTCTTACAACCCCATCTATAAATATATTGAACAACCACGGTGACATCACACATCCTTGTCTAAGGCCCACTTTTACTGGGAAATAGTCCCTTCCCTCCTACACACTCTAACCTGATCTTAACTATCCTCATAAAAACTCTTCACTGCTTTCAGTAACCTTCCTCCTATTCCATACACCTGCAACATCTGCCACATTGCCCCCTATCTACCCTATCATACGCCTTTTCCAAATCCATAAATGCCACAAAAACATCTTTACCCTTATCCAAATACTGTTCACCTATATGTTTCACTGTAAACACTTGGTCTACACACCCCTACCTTTCCTAAAGCCCCCTTGTTCATCTGCTATCCTGCTTTCTGTTTTACTCTTAATTCTTTCAATAATAACTCTACCATACACTTTACCAGGTACACTCAACAGACTTATTCCCCTATAATTTTTGCACTCTCTTTTGTCCCCTTTGCCTTTATACAAAGGAACAATACACGCTCTCTGCCAATTCCTAGGTACCTTACCCTCTTCCATTTTTTTTATTAACACATCGGCCGATTCCACCAAGGCAGGGTGGCCCGAAAAGAAAACTTTCATCATCATTCACTCCATCACTGTCTTGAGAAGGTGCTTACACTACAGTTATAAAACTGCAACATTAACACCCCTCCTTCAGAGTGCCGGCACTGTACATTTATTAAATAATAGCACCAACCACTCCAAAATTATATCCCCACCTGCTTTTAACATTTCTATCTTTATCCCATCAATCCCAGCTGCCTTACCCCTTTCATTCTACCCACTGCCTCACGAACTTCCCTACACCCACAACTGGCTCTTCCACACTCCTACAAGATGTTATTCCTCCTTGCCCTACACACGAAATCACAGCTTCCTGTCTTCATCAACATTTAACAAATCCTCAAAATATTCTCTCCATCTTTCCGATACCTCTAACTCTCCATTTAATAACTCTCCTCTCCTATTTTTAACTGTCAAATCCATTTGTTCTCTAGGCTTCCTCAACTTATTAATCTCATTCCAAAACTTTTTCTTATTTTCAACAAAATTTGCTGATAACATCTCACCCACTCTCTCATCTGCTCTCTTTTACATTGCTTCACCACTCTTTTAACCTCTCTTTTCTCTCCATATACTCTTCCCTCCTTGCATCACTTCTACTTTGTAAAAACCTCTCATATGCTAACTTTTTCTCCTTACTACTCTCTTTACATCATCATTCCACCAATCGCTCCTCTTCCCTCCCGCACCCACTCGCCTGTAACCACAAACTTCTGCTGAACACTCTAACACTACATTTTTAAATCTACCCCATACATTTTCGACCCCATTGCCTACACTCTCACTAGCCCATCTATCCTCCAATAGTTGTTTATATCTTACCCTAACTGCCTCCTCTTTTAGTTTATAAACCTTCACCTCTCTTTTACTTACTGATTCTATTTTCCTTGTATCCCATCTACCTTTTACTCCCACTGTAGCTATAACTAAAAAGTGATCTGATATATCTGTGGCCCCTCTATAAACATGTACATCCTGAAGTCTACTCAACAGTCTTTTATCTACCAATACATAGTCCAACAAACTACTGTCATTACGCCCTACATCATATCTTGTATACTTATTTATCCTCTTTTTCTTAAAATATGTATTACCTATAACTAAACCCCTTTCTATACAAAGTTCAATCAAAGGGCTCCCATTATCATTTACACCTGGCAGATATAAGACATAAAATCAAAGAAAACTCATATGAGTGTGTATACATAAACGTGTACATGTTTGGGTAGTGTGACCTAAGTGTAAGTAGAAGTAGCAAGATGTACCTGAAATCTTGCATGTTTATGAGACAGAAAAAAAAAAGACACCAGCAATCCTACCATCATGTAAAACAGTTTCAGGTTTCTGTTTCACAGTCACCTGGCAGGATGGTAGTACCTCCCTGGGTGGTTGCTGTCTACCAACCTACTACCTATCCATCATTCAATGTATACATAAGTACAGTTATTATACATAGTGTAAATTACCTAGGATAACCCAAAAATTCCAGGCAAAGTGTTATACAATGCTTGTAGATATAAGACATAATAAGCATGACTGGCAGGTAATACGCATTGTCACTTCTGCATCGTGTGTAATACCTGTTGGTTTACGAGCCGCACTCTGAGACTGAGAGACGACAAGCAGACGGAAAGACACACACTCAGGCAGACAGAAAGACAGATAAGCAGAGTTAGACAGACATAAGCAGAGCTAGACAAACAGACAGACAGACATACATACATGTGTGTAACATTGAAAAAGGGGAGCGTTCCCTCCAGCACTGCTGACATTTATCAAATGTCACTGCGCTGTCAAGAGTTATTTGACACTTGTCAACACACCATTATTCAAGGAGTTTCATATACTCCAGGCAGACAGAAAGACAGATAAGCAGAGCTAGACAGTTACAGACAGATAGACAGACAGTGAAAACAAAGCGAGAGATCCCTGCACACATTCATTCATCAATGTCACTGCCTTATCAGTAGTTATCTGACAATTGTCATAACACCATTCTTCAAGGAGTTTCATATATACTCCAGGATGTCTAAAACATTGCTGGGACCCATAAATACTTCGTATATATGTATAGACAATAGTAAATGACCAAGGCAGGTGAAAATGTTCACCTGTTGGTGTGATTGTGACTATTTGAGTACTATTTCAGTACCTAATATTAGTGCTAGAACAAAGATTGGCTATGAAATCACAAGAAATATTATGAAATGTAATTATCAGAACATAAAAATTATATAAATTAAAATAAAAACTAGAAAAAAAGTATATCGGCAATACTTCTGCAAGCGGCAGGACTTGTTGTTGCCGTCAGGAGAGCATCCAGCATCAACTTGGCGGGCTTATATCTCGGTAAGTACTGGCTCTAAATTTTTAGCCTATCCTGTTTATAAAAATGCGCTCTTCATTAACCCTTAAACTGTCCAAACGTAGATATACGTTCACGTGCGTAGCTGACCGAATATTTTGAGAAAAAAATAAATTGTTCTTTTTCTTTAAAAGGAAGAGTGCATTTTGTTTGTCATTCCCACATGTTGTAATACTGCACACAATGAGTGCACAGACCCATTCTCTAATCTCTAGGCAACTCAGGCTTATCGTGGCAAGGTTAAAAGCATTTGAAAAAAAACGTAGATCTACGTTCGGGACAGTACGCACGCGAACGTATATCTACGTTTGGACAGTTTAAGGGTTAAAAAAAAAAAATCAAAATACAGTGGACCCCCGGTTAATGGCCTGCTCCAAACACTAACAATTATGTAAGTGTATTTTTGTAAGTGCTTTTGTAAGTGTATGTTTGGGGGTCCAAAAGGACTAATCTAATTTACATTATTCCTTATGTTAATAAATTCGTTCGGTAACGGCACTTGAACAGCATTCTGGAACGAATTATGGCTGTTAACCGAGGGTCCACTGTATTCGGAGCAGTACGCGAGTGAACTAACAGTTGGACAGTTTAAGGGTTAAAGAGATAAACAACTACTAAAATTCTTTCTTTCTTTCAACACGTCGGCCGTTTCCCACCGAGGCAGGGTGGCCCAAAAGGAAAAGCGAAAGTTTCTCCTTTTACATTTACATAGTAATATATACAGGAGAAGGGGTTACTAGCCCCTTGCTCCCGGCATTTTAGTCGCCTCTTACGGCACGCATGGCTTACGGAGGAAGAATTCTGTTCCACTTCCCCATACTAATAGAAACTACCCCATGTTGATTTTCTTGAGATTACTTATATACAAAAAAAAAAAAAAGTAAGAATGGGTAACTCAAGAAAGTCAGTGCATCATCGAGGACTGTATCTTATTTCCATTGGAGTCCTTAAATCTTGTTCCCCAGGATGCGACCCACACAAATTGACTAACACCCAAGTACCTACTTGCATGCTAGGTGAATGGGACAGCAGGTGTAAGGAAACATGCCCAATGTTTCCACCCTTACCAGGGATCGAACCATGGACACTCAGCATGTGAAGTGAGAGCATTGCCTATCAGGCCATAAACACCCAGAATTGTTCAGCAAACTCAGTTTTTGGTTGCTAGATGGCAGCACTAGCAGATGCAGAAGAGTCTCTGGTAGATCTCCATGAGGAAATTCATGGATAGAGGTGCTGGAACTTATCCTTGAGCCTTACAAATGCAAAATCATCTAAACAAAAGTCATCTATTGCTGCAGTTAGATCCATTCTACTAGAAGCCTCAACCACTGGGACAGTAGTTGATGCTTCTGATAGTGTCTTGTTTAAAATATCTCTGGGTTCCCAGGCCATTCCCACAGTTCTCAAGAAAAATGACCTGAAGAAGATGTAACAAAATGGGCAGGATGCCTAACCTTGTCCAAGCTAATCCTCCTTGAGCAGCCCAAGACTGAGTGAATATGGAAAAATTAAATACAAACACAGTATACAGTGGACCCCCGGATTACGTCATTATTTCGTTCCAGAATGCTGTTCAAGTGCTGTTACCGAACGAATTTGTTCCCATAAGGAATAATGTAAATTAGATTAGTCCTTTTAGACCCCCAAAAATACACTTACAAAAATGCACTTACATAATTGTTCGAATTTGGAGCAGTACGTAATCCGGGGGTCCACTGTAATGCTATCCTTTATTGGCTACATTTTGCCCACACAGAGGGCTTTATAAAGTCACAAACATTATACTGCATTTGTGTTTAATTTTTCCATCATGTCGGTATTTCCACTGACTGAATACAGTGGTCCCTCGGTTTTCGCCAAAAATTCGTTCCAGAATGCTGCTCAAGTGCCATTACCGAACGAATTTACTTCCTTAAGAAATAATGTCACGTAGGTTAGTCTATTTCAGACCCCCAAAAATACACTTGCAACAGAACTTACGAAAATACACTTCCATAAATGTTCGAGTTTGGAGATGCATGAAAACCGAGGGACCACTGTATAATGAACACCTGAAGTAGATAATCAGGAAAGCACTCAACCTTTTCCTAAAAACTTGCCAATGGAATTATGCAATGCTGCCAGTTAACCTGGGAGTGGGAATATAGTAATCCCCAAGGCAGCACTGATAGCAATATTGGCATTCCTGTCTTCATGTAATAATAATAATACTGGCTGTCCCTAACTTCTTCCTGGATGTGCACACCCTCGAGCCATTCGCACTAGTGTAGCCCTTTGCCTAATAAAACTTGCAGACCAGTGTGGCCTCCATGATCTCATTTGTCATATCAAAGGGCAAGAACACCACTGCCCATCACAAAGGATGGGGGAATCCTTACCAGGCAAACTCGGCAGCAGTCAGATGTGTTTAAATGGAGCTACCATACTACCCTAGAGATGACATGGGACTACACATGTGCATCTACAATGGCTGGCACTTATCTCAGATACAAGGAATTTGAAGAAGTTAAGAGGCATGGCCAGGATCTGAGAGCACACAGCATATAGTACCAAAATGTAAAACTCTTACTGTAAACTTGAATCAACATACAGTATTTCCTTTTTAAAAATACCATAGTATTGTACTGTCAAAAATCAAATTAAAATTAGTAGTCTATTTGGAATAATTATACAAGGTTAAAATAAATGTGCACATAGTTAAAGGATCACCTTTCTCTATTATATTTTTACATAACTTTTTGGCATACTATTCAATATATGTACTAAGTTGTATGAAAACATAACTCATTATATCACAATATATCCTGTAATTTTTATGTTAATGGACAATCATTTCATGAAAAATTTCCAGTAAATTATACCACCAAGAATTCCCATCTCTAGCAATATTATAATTATTAAAAGTATCTTATTATACAAGACATGATGTGACATGGATCGAATTATTCTTTTACTTCTACTAAGTTCAGCATCGGTGTTGATTAGCCTGTCTCTTGTTCGAGTCAATGTTTCTCTCTGAGTTCCCAATTCACCGAGGACTTCTGTGCCAACTTGTTCAGTTTCAATTGCAATTGTAGTAGAACGTGCTATGCTTGCAGAGGTTCGCTCCAGAACTGCACTGCCTTGTTTAACCTACAATTATATTTATCACTGAGTTTGATAAATTAGACATGTGCAACACTTGGATATATTTATTGTGGAAACGTTTCACTACACAGTGGCTTCATCAGCCCAATACAAAGAAGAATGGTGAAGATCAGGAAGAGTGTGAGGTAATCAGTCCCTCAGGCTGGAGTCCATGTAATCAGACTATCAATCTTATCAAGATTGTTGTAATCAGTCCATCAATCTTATCAAGACTGATGGTCTGATTACATCAACTCCAGGCTGGGGAACTGATTACTTCACACTCCTTCTAATCTTCACCATACTTCTTTGTACAGGACTGATGAAGCCATTGTGTGGCAAAATGTTTACACAATAAAGATACCCAAGTGTTGCACATGTGTCTAATTTATCAATTTGTTGGTTCTCTGAACCACTTATCTACATCACTGCATTTAACTACACAGTCTCACTAGTGTATTATAAGTTTTTTTTTTCAATATAATTTGTAATTGATCTTTCAATTAAATGACATCAGCAGTATAAATGAATCACTCACCTGTTTACGAATTTCAGCTTTAAATGTGTCACTGTCTTGAGCGCTGGTTATGTGGAAATGTGTAGCCTTCTCTCGTTCAAACCGCTTCTGGTATCTAAAATTTAATAAAAAAAAATTACCACTGAAAAACAAACTGATAATCAAAACATTATCATGCAGCAAAAGTCAACAAATACAGGTTTCCTCTTGTTTTATGCAGATTTTCTTTATTCTAATTTGCTTTTATAAAATTATGCATATGTGATTCACAGTTGTCATATGCAGTCAGCACAGTTCACAAAGCAAATTAAAGATATTTACTGCCCACAAGTGTTTATGGCATGACTGAGCTTAGTACAGTTGCTAAGAACCTGAAACACATCTATGGTATAAAACGAGGAACATCTCTATCTTATTTTTAGGTCAGTAGTAATACAGTGGTACCTCGAGTTACGAGTTTAATTCTTTTCAGAAGGCTGTTTGAGTGCCGATACCAAACGAATTTGTTCCCATAAGGAATAATGTGAATTAGATTAATCCGTTTCAGATCCCCAAAAATACACTTACAAAAGCACTTACAGAAATACACTTACATAATTGTTCGAGTTGGGAGCTGCTCGTATGTCGAGGTACCACTGTATATGTATCTCTTTGAAGGAGGGGTGTTAATGTTGCAGTTTTATAACTGTAGTGTAAGTGCGCATCTGGCAAGACATTGATGGAGTGAATGATGATGAAAATTTTTCTTTTTCGGGCCACCCTGCCTTGGTGGGAGAAGGCCAATGTATTAATAATAAAAAATAATACTAGTAATATCTCGGAGCCCATCTTCTCAGTACTGTAAATATCAGAAATAATGGTGAGTAAATAACACAACACTGTGGCTGGTGTAATTCACAACTAACCCTCTCTCTGCAGAAGTAACTTTGGATGATATAAGAATGGTTCAGGATATACAAATAACCACACACAGGAGAAAGAAAGTGTGTGACTAGTTAATGGTCCAAGTCAGACCGAAACGTTGTCATAAGTTTTTCTTTTGTGTGTGGGTTATTTTTGTATTGTGCCTTTTTGTTCTTTATGGTTCAGGATATAGTGAAGCATCTAAAGAATACTCTAAAATTTGTAGATTTATCTGTTAATTTTGCATCTGGAATAATAGCTGTGCAAACGTAATATATACCATATGATTATCTGTACAATGTATTTCTTATTTCTGCGATATAGGGGTGTATGCAACATATTTAACACAGTGTCCATATCTCACCTAAGTAGGGTGATGAAAAAGAGAGAAAACACATTCACCATCATTCACTCCATCACTGTCTTGTCAGAAATGTGCTGACATCACAGTTCAGATGACCCTCAAACTGCAACATCCCCCACCCTCCTCCAGAGTGCAGGCACTGTATTTCCAAATTCCAGGACTCAAGTCTGGCTAACTGGTTTCTGTGAATCCCTTCATAAATGTTACCTTGCTCACACTCCAACAGCACATCAAGCCATAAAAACCACTTGCCTCCACTCATATCTAACATGCTTACACACGTGTTGGATGTCCAAGTCCCTTGCGTACAAAACCACCTTTACCCTGTTCCTTAAACCTTTCATAGAACAGCCCTACCCTGCTTTCACTATACAGTGGACCTCCGAGATTCGTAAAAACTTCACTCCTGAAGTCTGCTCAAGCGCCATTACCGAACGAATTTACTCCCTTAAGGAAAAATGTCACGTAGGTTAGTCTATTTCAGACCCCCAAACATACACTTCCACAAGCATTTACAATATTATACTTACATAACTGTACGATTTCCGGGGTTTACGAAACTCGGGGGTCCACTGTACTACAGATTTAAACATCCTCCAAGTCATCCTATTTTGCTCCACCTTCTCTAAATGTTCAAACCATGAATAACTTTTGCTGTTTCCACAGATGCCTCAGTGCACCACCACCTTTTTCTACTTGCTATTTCTAAGGGTCACCTAGCCTTTCGTAGATTTGCTTGCTGACAAAGCCACTCCCAAATATCTGAACACATTCATTAACTCCATACTCCCTCCTTTCAATCTGATATCCAATCTTTCATTAGCTAAATATTTGTTAATCTCATCACGTTGCTCTTTCCTATGTTCACTTTTAATTTCCTTCTTTTACATACCCTCCTAAAATTGTCCACCAACCTTTGCAGCTCCTCTTTAGAATTTTTCAAAAGTATTGTGTCATCAGCAAAAAGTAACTGTGACAACTCCCACTTTGTATTAGATTATTTATCTTTTAATCCCATACCTCTCCCCAACATCTTAGTATTCATTTCTTTTACAATCCCATCCGTAAATATGTTAAACAGCCATGATGACATCATGTATCTCTGTCTAAAGCCTACTTTTACTTGAAAATAATTTCCCTCTATAATAATAATAATCATATCTTTATTTACTACAAGTATACGTATGTACAAAGTATGCTGGCCTAGCTGACATCAATGACATACTACTATATAGAAACCCCCTTGTTATGCAGAGCATTTTGGGCAAATTAGGTCAGTTTTGTCCCAGGATGCGAGATATTAAGCTCTAGAAAAGATGTGCTTTCAACCGAGACCAAATACAAATTATTATTATTATAATCAAAAGTAGTAAAGGCTAACCCACCGGGGGCATACAGCGCTGAACCAAATATGTGCAGGTAGTAAACATGCTTGTCAATAACTAAAGTCCAATGATCTGATGCTGGAAAGTAAGGTAAGAAACTCAAGTCATAAGTAGAAACCTTAATAATTCATTCTGGTATCGCTGTACTTTGCTGGTCATTGTATTCCTGTACTCAACAGGAGCTTTCTTTATTTCAATGTCCATTTCCAGCAATCCATCATTTGCATCTTTCAATGCTCGCTCAATTTCTGACAACAGAGTTTTTCGTTCCTCCTGACTTTTGCACTGTCCAATACCACACTGCAAGGCAAAGTGGGAATATTAAAACACAGTTTATGCTTTATACCAAAGAGGTACAGTAATATTTAACATAATCATAGATGAGCACAGTATTACATTTGCATTATTTCATATATTGGGGAAGTGCTAAACCAGTAGGGGTCATACAGCATCTGGGAAATGAGAGGCAATCAGGCTTGATCAGTTCTTCAGTTCAAGAGCCCTTTACTGTCATCATGTGCTACACAGCAAAGGAAAAGCACAAGTTAGGAGTTGAGATGTTATGGGAAATAGTATATTGGAAGAAAGAGGGAGTGGAAGGGGTATCAGCTGTTGTAGCAAATCGGAGGCAATTAACCCTTTGGGGGTCGACATTCCTTCTCGGAAACTTGTTCTCAGGGTCCAAAATTTTTTGAAAAAAAAATTCTTATGAAATGATAGAGAATCTTTTTTCCGATCATAACGACACCAAAAGTATGAAATTTGATTGAAAACTTATGGAATTATGCTCTCGCAAAGTTATCGGTCTCGACGATGTTTACGCATCGGCGATTTCGCCCAATTTGAGCCCTATTTTTGGCCAATTCCAATGTTCCAGTCCACTAAAATCATAGCTATTTCGCTAGAACTCCATTTCTTCAATCGATTGAGTACAAGAAACTGCCCATTTACCAATTTCAACTACTCAAAATAGTGGTCAGAAAATGGCAATTTGGCCAATTTCACAAATTTCAAATGATGCCAATTTCAAAATGGGGTCCAGGATAAACAAGGCAGACATTCCTGACACTAAAATAACATCTTCTCTGTTCATTAGTCATGTCTCCAGGCCCCTCTTACATTACTTTTGCTTTCCATTTTGAATTTTTATTCTCACAAAAAATAGAAGATTTACTGTTATGTATACAACTGTATCATTGTAAAAATGGTATAAATAATATCAGCGCACTTGTGGAAGAATATTAAACTCACCAGTTGTGTATTGGACGCATGGTGTGATTTGTTTACTCTTGAACATCGTCAAAAATCGAACATTTTTGCTACTTTGAGCTCAATTTCAAGGTATACTTGTCATTGTCAAACCAATCAAAATCATCTCTATTTCTGTAATATATCTTCCATTCTATCAAATGAGACCAAGAAAACGAGAATACATCAATAAATACCATACAAAAATAGACTGCAAAGTCGCTGTTTTAAACGAAAAAAAACGGTCAGAGTTTTTTTTCTCATTATGCAGTGTGCTACAGGAATTTTTTATACTGCACACACTGACCACACAGACCCATTCTTTCATATGTAGGCCTACCAGCCATTTCCCACTTAATTTGAGGCCGCTAGAATTTACGTGTACTAGTACGGCACCGACCCTGGCGCGTAAAACGTACTAGTACGGCACCGACCCCGAAAGGGTTAAGAGATGAGATGTTGATAAACAGCATGTCAGGCCATTAAAAAATGTGTTCTGAAATAAAACTACTGTACAATAACATCAGTGCTGTATGACCCTAGTGGGTTTAGCGCTTGGTTTTGATTACTATAATACGTAATAATGTACAATAACATCATACCCAAATTTAAAAAAAAATTCCATCATTATTATTATTACAATCATAACTAAATCCTTCCTGTCAGTAGTGAGTGGATATACAGTGGTACCTCGAGTTACGATATTTTTTCGTTCGAGAATGCTGTTCAAGTGCCATTACCAAACAAATTTATCCCCATAAGGAATAATGTAAAATAGACTAGTCCTTTTACACCCCCAAAAATATACCTACAAAAGCATTTAAAAAAATAAACTTACATAAAAGGGCGATTTTGTGGACCATCGTAACTCGAGGTACCACTGTATTTACTATGTTGTGGGATATTGTACAGTAAATTCCATTTAATTGGTCAATTAAACCAAATTGCTCAAAAAATTGAGCTTTTTCCAAATTTTCTTTTATGGAATAATATACAGTGGTACCCCGGTTTACGATGGTCCCCAAACTCACCCTTTTATGTAAGTTTATTTTTAAATGCTTTTAGTGTATTTTGGGGTCTAAGGACTAGTCTATTTTACAATTTTCTTAAGGAGATAAATTCGTTTGGTAATGGCACTTAACACATTCTGGAATGAAAAAATATCGTAAACCGGGGTACCACTGTATATATATTTTTACTGAATATGGTGTAAAAATTGATCTATTTTCTCACCAAACCTAATTTAGAAACCTCACTTATCCTATTAACGTGTTTACGGGTCATGATGTCTACCTCGATACTTCCATCAAAGTTGTGATTTAATTGTAAAAAACACTGGAATTTGGTTTTCTAAAGCAAACCCAGAAGAAAATGGGTTTTGCTTAGTGTAAATTTTGTCTAGGGCATTTTTGGGGGGCAAAATGTTGAATATCTCCTGTTGTACATACATACTACACCATGTACAGCACTTCAAGAATTAACCAAATATTTTAAAGTGACATATACATGTATTAAGTAATATCATAGCTTTTTATTAATTCAACGACCATCACTCGCCAAGGTAAGGTGACCCAAAGAAGAAAACACATTTACCATCATTCATTCAGTCACTGTCTTGTCAGACTTGTGCTAACATCACAATTAGATTACCCTCTGACTTCAACATCATATTACACAATATACAGCATAGGCAGACATATCTCACCTCTAGTTTATCAGTGATCTGATCCAGAAGTGCCTCGACTTCCTCATCTAACAACTCAAACTTATGAGAAGACATTGTATCCAAACTTCTTTATTAATGGAATTTTTTTTGAAAAAAGTAGATTTCTTTTGGTGTTTTTTCACTCTGAAAATAAATATTAGAATAAATAAATTAATAATTAATATATACAGTGGTACCTCGACTTACGATATTTTTTCATTCCAGAATGCTGTTCAAGTGCCATTACCAAACGAATTTATCTCCTTAAGAAATGTTGCAAAATAGACTAGTCCTTTTAGACCCCCAAAATTACACTTACAAAAGCATTTAAAAAAATAAACTTACATAAAAGGGTGAGTTTGGGGCCCATCGTAAGTCGAGGTACCACTGTATACAGTGGTACCTCGAGTTATGAGTTTAATTCTTTTCAGAAGGCTGTTCGAGTGCCGATACCGAACAAATTTGTTCCCATAAAGAATACATAATGTCAATTAGATTAATCCGTTTCAGACCCCCAAAAATACACTTACAAAAGCACTTACAGAAATACACTTACATAATTGTTCGAGTTGGGAGCTGCTCATATGTCAAGGTATATACTATATATATACAGTGGAACCCCGGTTAACGAACACCCCGGAAATCGTGCAATTATGTAAGTATAATATTGTAAGTGCTTGTGGAAGTGTATTTTTGGGGGTCTAAAATAGACTAACGTAAATGACATTTTTTCTTAAGGAAGTAAATTCGTTCGGTAATGGCACTTGAGCAGGCTTCTGCAATGAATTTTTTTCGTTAACCGGGGTTCCACTGTATATATATATACAGTGGACCCCCTTGTTTACGTACTGCTCCAAACTCGAACAATTATGTAAGTGTATTTTTGTAAGTGCTTTTGTAAGTGTATTTTTGGGGTCTAAAGACTAATCTAATTTACATTATTCCTTATGAGAACAAATTCGTTTGGTAACGGCACTTGAACAGCATTCTGGAATGAATTACGTATACCGGGGGTCCACTGTATGTATATATATATATATATATATATATATATTCTTCTTCTTTCAACACGTCGGCCGTTTCCCACCGAAGCGGGGTGGCCCAAAATGAAAAACGAAAGTTTCTTATTTTACATTTAGTAATATATACAGGAGAAGGGGTTACTAGCCCCTTGCTCCCAGCATTTTAGTCGCTTCTTACGACACGCATGGCTTACGGAGGAAGAATTCTGTTCCACTTCCCCATGGAGATAAGAGGAAATAAGAACAAGAACTAGTAAGAAAATAGAAGAAAACCCAGAGGGGTGTGTATATATATGCTTGTACATGAATGTGTAGAGTGGCCTAAGTGTAAGTAGAAGTAGCAAGATGTACCTGAAATCTTGCATGTTTATGAGACAGAAAAAAGACTCCAGCAGTCCTACCATCATGTAAAACAATTACAGGCTTTCGTTTTACACTCACTTGGCAGGACGGTAGTACCTCCCTGGGTGGTTGCTGTCTACCAACCTACTACATTATATATAAATATATATATATACAGTGGTACCTCGACTTACGATGGTCCCCAAACACACCCTTTTATGTAAGTTTATTTTTTTAAATGCTTTTGTAAGTGTACTTTTAGGGGTCTAAACAGACTAGTCTATTTTACATTATTTCTTAAGGAGATAAATTCGTTTGGTAATGGCACTTGAACAGCATTCTGGAATGAAAAAATATCGTAAGTCGAGGTACCACTGTATATATATATACAGTGGTACCTCGACTTACGTTGTTATCACCTTACGTTATATTCGATATCCGTTACTTATAACGTAAGAAATTTGAATGCGACATCCGTTGATTGATTCGTCTTACGCCTTTCGTACCGGACCTGTCCGCTTGGAGCCCAGCTGAGCGCGCACTCCAGGGAGCGTCAGTGTGCTATTGTTTACAAGCGAGAGCGACCACCCACCCACACCCACGCATTCATACCAGTATATTGTCATTATTCCACTGTTTTTAGTGCTTGCAACTGCTAAATAAGCTACCATGGGTCCAAGGAAAGATCCTAGTGCTAAGCCTGTGGCAAAGAGGAACAGAAATATATGTACGATAGAAATGAAGAAGGAGATAATAGAAAAATATGAAAGTGGAGTGCGTATCATTGAGCTGGCCAGGCTGTATGGTAAACCCTATTCTACCATCTCTACCATTGTGGATAAGAAATATTTAAGTAAAATCAAGGAAGCTGTTGTTGCAAAAGGTGCATCTGTGATCACAAAACACAGACCACAAGTGCTGGAAAATGTGGAAAGGTTGTTGTTGGTGTGGATCAACG
>WNWK01010476.1:65000-69972 GCA_009830355.1 Cherax destructor | reverse complement strand
GTGTCAGGAGACAGCAGTGTCAGGAGACAGTAGTGTTAGGAGACAGCAGTGTTAGGAGACAGCAGTGTTAGGAGACAGCAGTGTTAGGAGACAGCAGTGTTAGGAGACAGCAGTGTTAGGAGACAGCAGTGTTAGGAGACAACAGTGTTAGGAGACAGCAGTGTTAGGAGACAGCAGTGTTAGGAGACAGCAGTGTCAGGAGACAGCAGTGCCAGGAAGCAGCAGTGTTAGGAGACAGCAGTGTTAGGAGACAGCAGTGTCAGGAGACAGCAGTGTTAGGAGACAGCAGTGTCAGGAAGCAGCAGTGTTAGGAGACAGCAGTGTCAGGAGACAGCAGTGTTAGGAGACAGCAGTGTCAGGAGACAGCAGTGTCAGAAGACAGCAGTGTCAGGAGACAGCAGTGTCAGGAGACAGCAGTGTCAGGAGACAGCAGTGTCAGGAAGCAGCAGTGTTAGGAGACAGCAGTGTCAGGAGACAGCAGTGTCAGGAGACAGCAGTGTCAGGAGACAGCAGTGTCAGGAGACAGCAGTGTCAGGAGACAGCAGTGTCAGGAGACAGCAGTGTCAGGAGATAGCAGTGTCAGGAGACAGCAGTGTCAGGAGACAGCAGTGTCAGGAGACAGCAGTGTCAGGAGACAGCAGTGTCAGGAGACAGCAGTGTCAGGAGACAGCAGTGCCAGGAGACAGCAGTGCGAGGAGACAGCAGTGTCAGGAGACAGAAGTGTTAGGAGACAGATATGTTAGGAGACAGCAGTGTCAGGAGACATCAGTGTCAGGAGACAGCAGTGTCAGAAGACAGCATTGTCAGGAGACAGCATTGTCAGGAGACAGAATTGTCAGGAGACAGCAGTGTCAGGAGACAGTGTTAGGAGACAGCAGTGTCAGGAGACAGCATTGTCAGGAGACAGCATTGTCAGGAGACAGCAGTGTCAGGAGACACTGCTATTTCTTGAGCGAAAAAGAGGTCAGCAGGTAGCAGCAATATTATTGATACTGGCAAAATAGTGCAGGGTAAACTAGACCACTGATGGACCCCTCTCCGTACTACAGTACAACCATCAGCACCAGTACAACCATCAGCACCAGTACAACCATCATCACCAGTACAACCATCAGCACCAGTACAACCATCAGCACCAGTACAACCATCAGCACCAGTACAACCATCAGCACCAGTACAACCATCAGCACCAGTACAACCATCATCACCAGTACAACCATCAGCACCAGTACAACCATCAGCACCAGTACAACCATCAGCACCAGTACAACCATCATCACCAGCACAACCATCAGCACCAGTACAACCATCAGCACCAGTACAACCATCAGCACCAGTACAACCATCATCACCAGCACAACCATCAGCACCAGTACAACCATCGGCACCAGTACAACCATCAGCACCAGTACAATTATCAGCACCAGTACAACCATCATCACCAGTACAACCATCAGCACCAGTACAACCATCAGCACCAGTACAACCATCATCACCAGCACAACCATCAGCACGAGTACAACCATCAGCACCAGTACAACCATCAGCACCAGTACAACCATCAGCACCAGTACAACCATCAGCACCAGTACAACCATCAGCACCAGTACAACCATCAGCACCAGCACAACCATCAGCACCAGTACAACCATCAGCACCAGTACAACCATCAGCACCAGTACAACCATCAGCACCAGTACAACCATCAGCACCAGTACAACCATCAGCACCAGTACAACCATCAGCACCAGCACAACCATCAGCACCAGTACAACCATCAGCACCAGTACAACCATCATCACCAGTACAACCATAAGCACCAGTACAACCATCAGCACCAGTACAAGAGCCTCAACCATCCACCTCTCTACTCCTGTCAAAACCAGTACAATGGGTTCTTGCTTAAGCAGAGCCACCAACAATATGAGTCACTAGTAACTGCGACGACCAAATTCATCAGTGAACAAATAAAAGAAAGAAAATTATTGAAGAGTGAGGCTCATGGATGAACATGCAAAGACGTTAAACAACTGGCAACTTTACTGACAAGTGTTAAATATCCATGAATTTACTTGTCAGACATGGTCTAGACCAGGGTTCACAAAGTGGTCGATATCGACTCCTAAGAGTCGATATCGACCACTCCTCTCTCTCTCTCTCTCTCTCTCTCTCTCTCTCTTGCTTGCTCTCGCTCTCTCCTCCTCTCTCTCTCTCTCTCTCTCTCTCTCTCTCTCTCTCTCTCTCTCTCTCATATATATATATATATATATATATATATATATATATATATATATATATATATGAGTATCTGTATATGGTGGGTAAGGTATAGAAGGATAATTTAAGTGGATGAACCTTGGATCCAGCAATTGTGATTGAGAGACCAATTACTGAGTGATGGAGGGGGATGGGAAAATAGCAGTCATTTTTAAAAAGGGCATTCAGAGGTGAATCTGGAATATCCACATGATCCCACACACATCAGACTAAAGTGCTTGTGGGGCATGAATGTCAGACACACACACACACACACACACACACACACACACAGACACACACACACACAACACACACACACACACACACACACACAAACACACACACAAACACACACTCACACAAACACACACACACACACATATATATACACACACACACACACACATATACACACACACACACACACACACACACACACACATACCATAGTATGCAAAGTCATGGAGATCATCAGGAGGAGAGTTGTGGAGCACCTAGAAAGACACAAGCTTATAAACGATAACCAGCACGGTTTCAGGGAAGGAAAATCCTGTGTCACAAACCTACTGGAGGTTTATGACAAGGTAACAGAAGTAAGACACGAGAGAGAGGGGTGGATAGACTGCATTTTCTTGGACTGCAAGAAGGCGTTCGACACAGTTCCTCACAAGAGGTTAATGCAAAAGCTAGAGGATCAGGCACACGTAACAGGAAAGGCACTGCAATGGATCAGAGAATATCTGACAGGGAGGCAACAACGAGTCATGGTACGTGACGAGGTGTCAGTGTGGGCACCTGTGACGAGTGGGGTTCCACAAGGGTCAGTCCTAAGACCTGTACTGTTTTTGGTATATGTGAATGACATAACGGAAGTGATAGACTCAGAAGTGTCCCTGTTTGCAGATGATGTGAAGTTAATGAGGAGAATTAAATCAGTCGAGGATCAGGCAGGACTACAAAGAGACCTGGACAGGCTACAAGCCTGGTCCAGTAACTGGCTCCTTGAATTTAACCCTGCCAAATGTAAAGTCATGAAGATCGGGGAAGGGCAAAGAAGACTGCAGACAGAGTATAGGCTAGGTGGCCAAAGACTGCAAACCTCACTCAAGGAAAAAGATCTTGGGGTGAGTATAATACCGAGCACATCTCCTGAGGCACACATCAATCAGATAACTGCTGCAGCATACGGGCGGCTTGCAAACCTAAGAATAGCGTTCCAATACCTCACTAAGGAATCATTCAAGACTCTGTACACCATATACGCCAGGCCCATACTGGAGTATGCAGCACCAGTTTGGAACCCACACCTGGTCAAGCACGTCAAGAAATTAGAGAACGTGCAAGGGCTTGCAACAAGACTAGTCCCAGAGATAAGGGGATTGTCCTACGAAGAAAGGTTAAGGGAAATCGGCCTGACGACACTAGAGGACAGGAGGGTTAGGGGAGACATGATAACGACATATAAAATACTGCGAGGAATAGATAAGGTGGACAGAGACAAGATGTTCCAGAGAGGGAACACAGAAACAAGGGGTCACAGTTGGAAGTTGAAGACTCCTATGAGTCAAAGGGATGTTAGGAAGTATTTCTTCAATCATAGAGTTGTCAGGAAGTGGAATAGCCAAGAAAGCGACATAGTGGAGGCAGGAACCATACATAGTTTTAAGACTAGGTTTGATAAAGCTCATGGATCAGGGAGAGAGAGGACCTAGTAGCAATCAGTGAAGAGGCGGGGCCAGGAGCTATGAATCGACCCCTGCAACCACAAATAGGTGAGTACAAATAGGTGAGTACACACACACACACACACACATACACACACACACACTAAATATTAAAAATCATAATTTTATATTATTATTATTATTATTATTATTTAATTATGTTATAATTATTATTATTATTATTATTATTATTATTATTATTATTATTATTATTATTATTATTATTATTATTATTATGAGTTTCCTTAACATTTTTGTAATTTATTTTTATTATATGCTAAGAAAGATAATCTTCAGTCTCAGCCTCAAAGATTAGTCAAAAGTTTGTGTTACTCTACTTGCATTTGTATTTGTGTTATTGTATTCGTTATTGTATTTGTTTTATTGTATTTTTGTTATTGTATTTATATTATTGTATTTGTGTGTAATTGTATCTGTGTTATTGTATTTGTGTGTAATTGTATTAGTGTGTTATTGTATTTGTGTGTTTTTATATCTGTGTCATTGTATTTGTAATCATAAGCAGAGTTTAAGGAAGTGTGATGTGTTTCCTTGATTGAAAGTGGAAAGCTGTGGCACAGCAAGACCATCACCTACTGCTGTGACACAGCAAGACCATCACCTACTTCTGTAACACAGCAAGACCATCACCTACTGCTGTGACACAGCAAGACCATCACCTACTGCTGTGACACAGCAAGACCATCACCTACTGCTGTAACACAGCAAGACCATCACCTACTGCTGTGGCACAGCAAGACCATCACCTACTGCTGTGACACAGCAAGACCATCACCTACTGCTGTGACACAGCAAGACCATCACCTACTGCTGTGACACAGCAAGACCATCACCTACTGCTGTGACACAGCAAGACCATCACCTCTGCTGTGACACAGCAAGACCATCACCTACTGCTGTGACACAGCAAGACCATCACCTACTGCTGTGACACAGCAAGACCATCACCTACTGCTGTGACACAGCAA
>WNWK01010476.1:0-60000 GCA_009830355.1 Cherax destructor | reverse complement strand
CCCCAGTGATCCCAGGAAGATATCCCTGTATCCCACCACCTCAGCATCATCTACCCCAGTGATCCCAGGAAGGTATCCCTGTATCCCACCACCCAGCATAATCTACCCCAGTGATCCCAGGAAGGTATCCCTGTATCCCACCACCCCAGCATCATCTACCTGAGAAATGAGTAGTGCAGAGTGCGGCAAGATTTCTAGTGCTATATAGGATCATCATAGAGGATCTGAAAGTAATCAAAAGAGGCCTTCACAATTTATCCAATGGAAACAAATTTTCCAATTCAGTAAAAATGGTTAACTGGCATTTACATTGCCCATAATCAATTTCATTCTTCCACTGAGATACAACTGCTCTGAAGGTTTAAAGCCGATCGGAAGAGACGTTCTTTGGCTGACGCACACAGTACAGTAATCCCGAAATGCACGAGAACTCTTTAAGTTGTCGTCACTGAAGGTTTGAAGCCTGCCTACTACATTAGACTGAAGAGATTCATAGTAATTGTGGCCATGTACCAGAAAATTCAGGTAATTACCTGAAGCTATCCCTTCAGGGATAAATAATAATAATAACAATAATGTAATTCATCGCACATAGCTGGTGTGACCTAGATAGAGTTCATCAACTTAACGCAAGAAGGTTCAACAACTGCCAGAGCCACTCTCCAGCAACTGTCAAACAACCAGTAAAACACCCAGACATTCTTGCATCAATGTTCCACTTTTCTGCCTGGGACATCAACGATCATTCCTCTGGTACTCCAAAGTTCATTGAACGTTTTAGGGAAAATTGCGACCGAGAGAGAGACAGTCATCACAAGCGTTCTTAACAGTCTTAACCAAAAGTCCCGAAGAGGAAAGTTCTCCGGCTCCATGATTCGTTTCCAAAACTTGTTGGGATAATAAACAAAGTCTTGGCCGACTTGTTTCACCAGGACGGGGTCCATACTTTATGGGCTCCAGACTCACTGAGCCGTCATCAGTGTGCTCCCTCGCCTCTGACAATGTCCTAGTGAAGGATTGCTGGGGTTGTCCAGCGGCTCCTTCATGGCACAAGTGTTCCTTAGAGGTGCATGACCTTTACCCAGTGGGTTCCTGATGACAGACGCGTCTCTTCTGGGACTGTAAGACTGAAGCCTGAGCTGTGCTTCACCGGAATGCAATAGAAACTAACAGGCCTCTTCCATTGACTGCCTCTTCCTTTGCCTCTTCCATTAACTGCCTATTCTATTGACTGCCCCTTCCATTAATTACCTCTTCCATTAACTGCCTCTTCTATCGACTGCTTCTTCCATTAACTGCCTCTTCTAATCGGCTGGCCTCCTACCTCTTTCTTACCTCACTAGCAAGTGACAGACACAGTGCTGGAAAACAGCAAATTTCTCACAGCACACTTCAGCACAGTTGTTTGTAACTGTATGTATATAAATTTCTTAAATCAACTGTATGTATATAAATCTCTTAAGTCAGCTACATGTATACACATCTCTTACATCAACTACATGTATGTAAACGACTATCGTATATTTTCTAGGCGATTCAGGCATGTATAACGAGCTAAATTAGTAGAGGAATGGGATGAAATGTAAAATAAATCCAGTGAAAAGTAGGCAAACCGTGGGTACAATAGGAGAACACTGTATCAACATCCGTGGTCCCAGACTTTTTTTTTTAAACACCCTATCAGAAGATATCAGAAGCAGTGCCAGAACAAGTGTAGTTCTCCGCAAAGTGACGGATCAAGCAGGCTGTGATGGATATGTAGGCCAGCGGTAACAACTTTATTGACCAGGCAATCACCAGTTTTTTGAGGGCCGTGGGTCGATCCCGGTACGGGTGGAAACATTAGGACGTGTTTCCTTAAGACATCTGTTGTTCCTGCTTACCTAGCAGTAAAATAGGTACCTGGGTGTTAGTCGTCCGGTGTGGGTCGCATCCTGGGGACAAAATTGACCTAATTTTTCCGAAATGTTCTGCATAACAAGCGGCTTTCTGTATAGTACTATGTCATTGATGTCAGCTATGGTCTGTATACCTTGTACACGTACTTGTAGAAATAATAATTATTATAATTACAGTCGCAGACAATACACAGATAACTCGCACATAGAGAGGAACTTACAAAGACGTTTCGGTCCGACTTGGATCTTTACAAAGTCACACTAAGAAATCCGTCAAAGGTCAAAGGTACTATATACCAATGAATGACGACAAGAGTATTTTTCTAGTTTTAAAATAGATAGATTGCACTGATGATGCCGCGGCCGGACACATGAACGTCGGACACTTGACCGACATACATTTGACCCATGAACAATTGGCCGAACGGACATTGCGCCGATAGCCATTTGACCGAATGGACAATAGACCGAACGGATAATTAGGTTAGGTTCAGGTGATGAATGGCAGTTCGGTCATATATCCGTCGGTGAAATGTCCCGTAGCCGATGATGATCCTATATTTATTCTTCACGAGGTTTTTAAGAGCAACACTGGCTGCAGGAAAGCCTTAATTGTGACGACGTTTCGCTCTTCACAGAGCGAAACGTTTGTTTGTCGTTGTTATACTGCTGGCTTGCCTTTCAGTAGGTGTTCAGCAGTGCAGTTCTCTTTGCTTATTTTTACTTGACATTTTTTTGTGACGTCTGTCACAGCAAGTGAGAAATCAATGTAATCTCTCTCTCCCTCCCTCCCTTTATCCTTCCCACCCTCCCTCCTCTTTCTTATCCTTCTCTTCCCATCCATCCTCCTTATCACCTTTTCTCATCCTGTCTCCTCTTAAACCCCGCCATTCATTCCCACCCTTAATGCTTCTCACCTTTGCTTCTCACCCTTCCTTCTTCTCACCCTTCCTTCTTCCCACCCTTCCTTCTTCCCACCCTTCCTTCTTCCCACCCTTCCATCCCACCCTCCCTCACTTTTTCAACATACCAAGAAGGTACACAAGAGAGAGGGAAGCCCTGTGAGAAATAATCCAATTGTGTGAGTGGTTCTTTCTGACCTCTTTCTTTCTCTCTCTCTCTCTCTCTCTCTCTCTCTCTCTCTCTCTCTCTCTCTCTCTCTCTCTCTCTCTCTCTCTCTCTCTCTTTTCTCTCTCTCGGTAGCATGGCGCTACTAACGTGCTCATGATCCATGGAGTCTGAGTTACCACTCCCTCGGACCAAACTTGATTACATCCCATTCCCCAGGTGCTGTCTGGCCCCATACGGGCTTAGCACTTCCTCGCCACCTCAGAATTATTCTATCAACCGGTTAGCAAAAAAAAAACCAATGAAATTATTACATATAAAAATAACTGAGCAAGCTAAATGTAATTGGTGTTGTAATCTGTAGTTTTGTAAGGGTGCGACGGTAAATATTTTGCATGTCGTTATCGTGTCTCCTCCCCTTACTTTCCGCTCATACAATATTTTCTTGTAATTTTCACCAGTTCCTGAACCAGTCTCGTTTATGAACCATCATCAGTTTCTGAACCAGTCTCGTTTATGAACCAGTGTGTTTGTGTACCAATCTCGTTTGCTAACCACTATTTTTTGGGTGGACCGGTGTTATTTGTGGACCAGTCTTATTTCTGGATCCATCTCATGAACCAATCTCGTTCTTTCGACCAATTTGTGGACCAATCTCTTTCTTTTTGGATCAGTGTCGTTTGAACCATTTTCTTTTTGGATCAGTGTCTTTTGAACCATTTTCTTTTTGGATTAGTCGTTTGAACCATTTTCTTTTTGGATCAGTATCGTTTGAACCATTTTCTTTCTTTTTGGATCAGTGTCGTTTGGAAACAATCACCTGTGTGGTACAGCGTCAAATGTCTTGCAACAGGAATATGGAGTTCACCCGGCCCTTCTGAGACACAGGTACCATATTAATGGGCACCTAAGTCTTCTAATAACATGTTTATTTTTCCACTATAATCGACCTTGTCCATAATTACTATCGCATTTGCTTTGTTTCGTAATGTGAAGTCTACGATCTTTCCTTAATTCATGGTATAACTTAACAAATCTTTGATGACAATTGTTGTTGTAGAGGTGTGAGCACTGCTCACACCTCCGTCTGTAAAAGGTTAGACACGCTACTGCTTCAAGCCAGAATTCCCAGACATTTAAATGGAATAACAGGAGGAATGACTGGAGGGGATGTGGAGATGGGAGATAGGGAAGGAACGGGAGAGAGTGAAATATAACTGGAAGAAACTGATAAGACATTTGTATTTCCATTTGAGAGATCGCTCAGAGACAGGAAGATCGGAGGCTTAGAAGAGACGCATTCCTGGTGTCTCCCGCATCTTGTGAAACCACTTCTCACGCTTTATCTTGTCACGCTACTCACCGCAAGCGGGACATTGAGGCCTATGTGTGTGTGTCCAGCCGCTACTGACACACAGTAGTGTGACACTCAGACACTAATATTATGACACTCAGACACCAACAGTGTGACACTCAGACACCAACAGTGTGACACTCAGACACCAACAGTGTGACACTCAGACACCAACAGTGTGACACTCAGACACCAACAGTGTGACACTCAGACACCAACATTATGACACTCAGACACCAACAGTGTGACACTCAGACACCAACAGTGTGACACTCAGACACCAATATTATGACACTCAGACACCAACAATACGACACTCAGATACCAACAGTGTGACACTCAGACACCAACAGTGTGACACTCAGACACCAACAGTGTGACACTCAGACAACAACATTATGACACTCAGACAACAACAGTGTGACACTCAGACAACAACAGTGTGACACTCAGACAACAACAGTGTGACACTCAGACAACAACAGTGTGACACTCAGACAACAACAGTGTGACACTCAGACAACAACAGTGTGACACTCAGACAACAACCTTATGACACTCAGACAACAACATTATGACACTCAAACACTACAACTTGGCTCATCTCTCCCTGTTTCATCACAACCTTTCTTCACTCTTCCTGTCAATATTCTTCTTTCTTCCTGTCTTTATTCTTCTTTCTTCCTGTCTATATTCTTCTCTCTTCCTGTCAATATTCTTCTCTCTTCCTGTCCCTCCACAGCCTCTTCCTCTCTCTTGCCCCATTCTTTACCTTCTCTATTCGTATCGTCCCAGTAGCTAGAGACTGAATCACTGCTATAATACTGCAGAGACAACTTAATGAAACCCGTATGACTCTCATGGGATCAACACAATCAGTCGATAGATCGAGGGAGAATGAGACTAGCATCAAACTAGTGGATTATGCATTCTCCTTCCTCAAACAGTTTGTTGAGTCAGTAGGTCATTTGCCGTGCGAGCGGAAGTTATACAGGTGAAGATTATTTGAGAGTGACACCTTTAAAGAGAGAGAGAGAGAGAAACAGAGAGACAGACAGAGAGCCCAATTTGACCTACCCGGAAGTCCGGTTCACAGTCCTCCCCAAAGCTGAATGCTGGAGATGTAATTGTGAGGTAATCAGTCACTATCCTTAAACTTGTGAGGTAATTAGTCCCTCACCCTTAAAATTGTGAGGTAATCAGTCCCTCAGCCTTAAAAGTGTGAGGTAATCAGTCCCTCAGCCTTAAAATTGTGAGGTAATCAGTCCCTCAGCCTTGAAGGAGGAGTTATTACCTCTCCACTGATTCTGCTGTCTCCAATATTTACGTCACCTCTGTATACGACTGAAGAAGTCTGCTGAGAAGGCGAAACGTTTCGACAACAAACGTACACAGGTGCTGCACATGTCTTTCCTCAAGGTGTCCAGTGTACATTGTATAGCATTGAGAGGAACCGGAGAAAGGTGGCAGGGAGGGGAACAGACCAGACTAAGGGGCGAAACGAGGGAAAAAAACAGAGCAGATCAGACTTAGGGGTCAGAGCAAAGGGATGGAAAAGGGAGGAATGGCATGGGTAAGGTGGTGGTGGCTATGTTCCTCACCTACCCTCTTCCCCCTGGCTTGAACACGGCCTCCAAGTCATCATTGATGAAGCTAGCGTTCACTGCACCTCCCTTCTGAGACTATCACGTTCTCCAGCACGATCTCCAGTACGTTCTCCAGCACGATCTCCAGTACGTTCTCCAGCACGATCTCCAGCACGTTCTACCACCGCCAGTGACAAACGTTCACCTTTGAACGATATTTTCTTATTGCTGGTTGCTTCCTTGCCAGACGTATCGAGGCCTTTTTTTCATTTTCCTTATTTGTGGTTAAATATAATTTTTAACATTAAATAATCTAAATAAATTTACCTAGATTATGATAAGCAAAATAGGATTCGAAAAAAATCAGGAATCTTTTAGAAATTGACGTCAAAAGTAGAAACGTAGTCAAATGGGGATATGTTGACGAGTGATGTAAGTTAGAAGATATATATACACTGAGAGGTGTGTCTCTCAGTGTATATACAACGAGAGTTTACTTCATTCCCTAATTTAGGGATTAAAATATTCTTGACTTGCTGTGAACAGGTTCCATGTAACCCTTAATGACCCTGGTGTATTCGATAGGCTTGACATCCCATTGACCAACCACCCAGTATGGTGCTGCCTTCCAGGTCACAACCACCCAGTATGGTGCTGCCTTCCAGGTCACAACCACCCAGTATGGTGCTGCCTTCCAGGTCACAACCACCCAGTATGGTGCTGCCTTCCAGGTCACAACCACCCAGTATGGTGCTGCCTTCCAGGTCACAACCACCCAGTATGGTGCTGCCTTCCAGGTCACAACCACACCAACAACAGCATTGGGATACCTCTTATATGGCTTCCCTAATCCGAGTCATCCTTATTTATTATCCAACCGAAAGCGCCAGGGATCGATTTCCGGGTGGAGTGAGACTCATATGAGGACGTCTCTGGACCCACGGTACTCTTGTAGTAAATATTGTAGGTATCTGGGTGTTGGTCGATTGTAGACGATACCATTTTCTACGTGGGCGATTGCTGTTGGCAGCATCTTGGGGAAAGACTCCAAGTTCAAGTAAGCCACTCTGCTTGGCTTTCGTGGGTTAGACTGGGTTGGTAATCCTCCAGGGTAAGCAATTTAAAGACATGATTTTGTATTCCAGACATGTGTTTGTTGTGTTGAAAATGGTATAAAATACTGATAAATAAGACACATGTGCAGCAGTTGGGTGTCTTGACTGATGAAACGTTTCGCCCACACAGTAGGCTTCTTCAGTCAAATATAAAGGCACCAGGTATAGAGCTGAACTTTTCTCCAGGCTGAGGGACTGACCCCTTCAAATACTATTTCTCCAAGGATGATGGACTGATTACATCATTTCACTCCTACACTGCTGCCTCTATATTTGACTGAAGAAGCCTACAGTGTAGGCGAAACGTTTCAACAATAAAGATACCCATCTGTTGTACAAGTGTCGTAATCATCAAGTGCCAGTTGGCAGCAGATCTGGCACTTCACATGTTTGCAGTAGCTAAATTCATTCAGGTCTTTGGGGAGAATTGTTGTGATTTATTTTCCGTTTTATCAAATGAAAATAATCCAGGATATCAAGATACCGAGGGATATATTAAACCAATAAATTCTATTTGAGTATTCCATAAGTCATTCAGAGTGTGTAAAAGGGACCTTAGAGCCTCTGTACCTTCTAGGTCACCCTGGGGTTACTGTGTACTTCCAGGTCACCCTGAGGTTTATCTGAGGGTTACTGTGTACTTCCAGGTCACCCTGGGGTTTATCCGGGGGTTACTGTGTACTTTCAGGTCACCCTGAGGTTTATCTGGGGGTTACTGTGTACTTTCAGGTCACCCTGGGGTTTACCCGGGGGTTACTGTGTACTTCCAGGTCACCCTGGTGTTTACCCGGGGGTTGCTCTATACCTCCCGGAGGCTCTTTCACTGGTAGTGTTCAAGAGTAGTAAGGATAACCCAAGCCAGGCAACCCAAGCCAGGCAACCCAAGCCAGGCAACCCAAGCCAACTAACTTTTTACAGAGTTTTAAATCTTAAAATCTATCCCATTGTTTCATCACATAACGGAATACAGTTCTTGGTTTTCCGGGCTACGTTAAATTACAAGAACCTACAAAAAATAAAAGCGAGAACGTTGAAATCCTGACGTTTATCAGCGGTGGAGAGAGAGAGAGAGAGAGAGAGAGAGAGAGAGAGAGAGAGAGAGAGAGAGAGAGAGAGAGAGAGAGAGAGAGAGAGAGAGAGAGAGAGAGAGAGAGAGGGAGGGAAAGAGAGAGAGAGTGACTGGTTCAAAACATATTGCATTTTACGTGTCCCAGAACATTTGCAATTCTCTCACTTAAACATTTTCACTCTTTAAAGCTAACTGACCAAAAAAATGGTTTTAATTCTTTCTGGGGCAACAGACGCACTTAATGTTGAATGTTGGGCGCACCCGGAATTAATTATAGAGGATTATATCGTAATTATTAGCATTTTTCTCTACTGGAACAGCCCATCAGTGTTGAAATTTTAGCTACACTATGTACGTGTGAATAACATAAATGATGTTATAATAATAATAATCTTTATTTCTACAAGTGCATGATGCAACTTATACAGACCATAGCTGACATCAGTAATAATACATGTTCACATCTCTACCGCTTCTGCCAAACTCTGCCTACTATGTAGGCGAAACTTTCGTAATAAAGATGCCTAACTGTTGCATATGTGTCTTATCAATAATAATAATAATAATAATAATAAAGCCCCGAGTCACCACTCTGGTGTTGTGGGCACCACGACACGCAACACCAGAGTGGTGACCCGGTGATTTCTGGAGCAGCAACTGTCTGGTCAAGTGACAGCTGAGACTTGAATGTGCGAGAGCTTGCCCAGATGTAAACACTCATGATACTGTCCTTCACACTTAGCCTCTCTCAGGTCAAGTGTATGTCGACAAGTAACTTTGATAACTGGAACTAAAACACACACACACACACACACACACACACAAACACACACACACACACACAGGACAGGGACTCCATAATCAGCAAATTAACTTGTCAAAACGATCAATTATCGACTCAATAACGAGTGGAAATGGAATAATTTTGCCGGTGAGACAATGACCCATATTGTGTCATTCACTCGACCTTTTACTTTTGCATTGAATGATTAATTTACCCTCTTCACCTAGCTCGGGGATATTCAGTGAACCCTTTTCATTTAGCACTGTTTCATTCGTTTCCCCTTTTCATTTACCACTGTTTCATTCGTTTACCCTTTTCATTTAGCACTGTTTCATTCGTTTACCCTTTTCATTTAGCACTGTTTCATTCGTTTATCCTTTTCATTTAGCACTGTTTCATTCGTTGACCCTTTTCATTTAGCACTGTTTCATTCGTTGACCCTTTTCACTTATCGGTGTGTCATTTAGTGACCTATTGCACATAATGCTTAGCTCTAGGGTACTCATTAACCCTTTCACCTAGCTCTGGGGTACTCATCGTGCCGTTCACACTAACTCTGGGGTACTCATCGTGCCGTTCACACTAGCTCTGGGGTACTCATCGTGCCGTTCACACTAGCTCTGGTGTACTCATCGTGCCGTTCACACTAACTCTGGGGTACTCATCGTGCCGTTCACACTAACTCTGGGGTACTCATCGTGCCGTTCACACTAGCTCTGGGGTACTCATCGTGCCGTTCACACTAGCTCTGGTGTACTCATCGTGCCGTTCACACTAGCTCTGGTGTACTCATCGTGCCGTTCACACTAGCTCTGGGGTACTCATCGTGCCGTTCACACTAGCTCTGGGATGTTCCACTCAACGTGCCGTTCACACTAACTCTGGGGTACTATGCCGTCACACTAGCTCTGGTGTACTATCGTGCCGTTCACACTAGCTCTGGGTACTCATCGTGCCGTTCACACTAGCTCTGGTGTACTCATCGTGCCGTTCACACTAGCTCTGGGGTACTCATCGTGCCGTTCACACTAGCTCTGGGGTACTCATCGTGCCGTTCACACTAAGCTCTGGGTACTCATCGTGCCGTTCACACTACTCTGGTGTACTCATCGATGCCGTTCACACTAGCTCTGGTGTACTCATCGTGCCGTTCACACTAGCTCTGGTGTACTCATCGTGCCGTTCACACTAGCTCTGGTGTACTCATCGTGCCGTTCACACTAGCTCTGGTGTACTCATCGTGCCGTTCACACTAGCTCTGGGGTACTCATCGTGCCGTTCACACTAGCTCTGGGTATCATGTGCCGTTACACTAGCTCGGGTATCACGTGCGTTCACACTAGCTCTGGGTACTCATCGTGCCGTTCACACTAGCTCTGGGGTACTCATCGTGCCGTTCACACTAGCTCTGGTATCACGTGCCGTTCACACAGCTCTTGTACTCAGTGCCGTTCACACTAGCTCTGGTGTACTCATCGTGCCGTTCACACTAGCTCTGGGGTACTCATCGTGCCGTTCACACTAGCTCTGGGTACTCATCGTGCCGTTCACACTCTGTGTACTATCGTCGTCACTAGCTCTGGTGTACTCATCGTGCCTTAATAGCTCTGTGTACTCATCGCTACTAGCTCTGGGGTACTCATCGTGCCGTTCACACTAGCTCTGGTGTACTCATCGTGCCCTTCACACTAGCTCTGGTGTACTCATCGTGCCGTTCACTAGCTCTGGGTACTCATCGTGCCGTTCACACTAGCTCTGGTGTACTCATCGTGCCGTTCACACTAGCTCTGGTGTACTCATCGTGCCGTTCACTAGTCTGGTGTACTCATCGTGCCGTTCACACTAGCTCTGGGTACTCATCGTGCCGTTCACACTAGCTCTGGTGTACTCATCGTGACGTTCACTAGCTCAGTGTACTCATCGTGCCGTTCACACTAGTCTGTGACTCAAGTGCCTCACCACTTAAAGTGCCTTCCATTTGGGGTACTCAACGTGCCGTTCACACTAGCTCTGGTGTACTCAACGTGCCGTTCACACTAGCTCTGGTGTACTTGGTCCCCTGACCACGGTGGGGCTATTCTAAAAATATGTTTTAAAACCAAGGCATCGGGCCTTCACACTACCTTGATGAGGAATCCATTGTTATTGACATGATGATTGACACCTGGAATTATAAATTGTGTTTGAGCCATTACTACGACGATACGACAGATAGTCGTAGGATAGTATTTTTTTCCATTATAATTGGATAGTCGTAGAATAGTATTTGTTTGGGGTTAGACCAGAATTTAATATATTAGGAGTATAGAAAGAAAGTCTAGCTATATCTGTCATGTTCAATTACACAGACTGGGTTTATTATCATATTCACCAGACAGGATGGGTTTATTGTCATATTCACCACACAGGATGGGTTTAATGTCATATTCCATTACTCAGCATAGATTTAATGTCATGTACCATCACACAGCTTGGGTTTAATATAATGTTCATCAGACAGGATGGGTTTCATTTCATGTTCCATCACACAGCCTGGGTTTAATATAATATTCATCACACAGCCTGGGTTTAATATAATATTCATCACACAGCCTGGGTTTAATGTCATGTTCCATCACACAGCCTGGGTTTAATGTCATGTTCCATTACAAAGGGTGAGTTTAATGCTTGAGGTGAATTGAAAGTGTTCGGTAAGACTGTGAGGATAATGTCAAAGATTCCACTGTGGGTTCAGTACAACAAGGTTTCATTTCAGCAGTTCTGGAATTACTATTACAGTGTGAATTACCATCTCCCATAATAACCATTCCTACTCAGTGTACTCAAGTGGTGTTGAAGGTGAGTCTGGAGAGGTGGGTCACACCTTCACCTGCAGGCACGCAGGTGAGGCTGGCCAGGTGAGGTAGGGGGTCAGTTAAAGCTAGGAGGATCATCTGGCCAGCCTCGCCCCTCTCGTGGTGGTGGTGGTCTGAGTTGCATTCGCCAGAGGTCTTCCTTGAAGTGACACATGCTACCTTATTGTACAAATATGTTTACTATGTGTTTTGAATGTGTTGCTGTTTATAGACAAACACACACAGATAACAACATATAAAATACTGAGAGGAATCGACAAGGTGGACAGAGACAGGATGTTCCAGAGATGGAACACAGCAACAAGAGGTCATAATTCGAAGTTTAAGACTCAGATGAGTCACAGGAATGTTAGGAAGTGGAATAGTCTGGAAAGTGAGGTAATAGAGGCAGGTACCATACATAGTTTTAAGAAGAGGTATAATAAAGCTCAAGGAGCAGGGAGAGAGTGAACCTAGTAGCGACCAGTGAAGAGGCGAGGCCAGGAGCTATGAATCGACCCCTCCAACCACAATTAGGTGAGTACACACACACAACAGATAGACATAAATTGTAAAAGAGTTCTGCAACACATAAGTAATGTAAGAGAGAAAGATAAGGAATGGTTTAGACTCTTAAACCATTCCATGTGAATGATCGTATCTGGTGTGTGTTGCTAATAAGCTCCGTGACTGCTATACTGCCTTTACTGGTTTTAAGTTTAATCTTTGCTTCTCATAGTTTTCCAGCATCTTCCTCTAAACTTTAGCAAAGATTAAACGTGAAGCCAGTGAAGACAGTATAGCAGTCACGGAGCTTACTAGAAACACACACCAGATACGATGGATAAATGTAACGAGAGACAAGAACAAACTTTATAAACGGTAGGGAAGAAACAAGATGGTATCGGGTCTTTTATTTAAGATGATTGAAGACGAAAAAAAAAGAATCCAAAGCCATAAATGATGAAGTAGAGGATATAATGTGGGAGGTATTAAACAGTCTCGACCTCTCCCAGCACCTGAATGGTCTCGACCTCTCCCAGCACCTGAATGGTCTCGACCTCTCCCAGCACCTGCCTGGTCTCGACCTCTCCCAGCACCAACCTGGTCTCGACCTCTCCCAGCACCTGCCTGGTCTCGACCTCTCCCATCACCTACCTGGTCTCGACCTCTCCCAGCACCAACCTGGTCTCGACCTCTCCCAGCACCTACCTAGTCTCGACCTCTCCCAGCACCTACCTGGTCTCGACCTCTCCCAGCACCTGCCTGGTCTCGATCTCTCCCAGCACCTACCTGGTCTCGACCTCTCCCAGCACCTGCCTGGTCTCGACCTCTCCCAGCACCTACCTGGTCTCGACCTCTCCCAGCACCTACCTGGTCTCGACCTCTCCCAACACCTACCTGGCCTCGACCTCTCCCAGCACCTACCTGGTCTCGACCTCTCCCAGCACCTACCTGGTCTCGACCTCTCCCAGCACCTACCTGGTCTCGACCTCTCCCAGCACCTACCTGGTCTCGACCTCTCCCAGCACCTACCTGGTCTCGACCACTCCCAGCACCTACCTGGTCTCGACCTCTCCCAGCACCTACCTGGTCTCGACCTCTCCCACACCTGCCTGGTCTCGACCTTCCCAGCACCTCCTGGTCTCGACCTCTCCCAGCACCTCCTGGTCTCGACCTCTCCCAGCACCTGCCTGGTCTCGACCTCTCCCAGCACCTGCCTGGTCTTCGACCTCTCCCAGCACCTGCCTGGTCTGACCTCTCCCAGCACCTCCATGGTCTCGACCTCTCCCAGCACTGCCTGGTCTCGACTCTCCCAGCACCTGACCTGGTCTCGACCTCCCAGCACCTACCTGGTCTCGACCTCTTCCAGCACCTGCCTGGTCTCGACCTCTCCCAGCACCTGCCTGGTCTTGACCTCTCCCAGCACCTGCCTGGTCTCGACCTCTCCCAGCACCTGCCTGGTCTCGACCTCTCCCAGCACCTACCTGGTCTCGACCTCTCCCAGCACCTGCCTGGTCTCGACCTCTCCCAGCACCTGCCTGGTCTTGACCTCTCCCAGCACCTGCCTGGTCTCGACCTCTCCCAGCACCTATCTGGTCTCGACCTCTCCCAGCATCTGCCTGATCTCGACCTCTCCCAGCACCTACCTGGTCTCGACCTCTCCCAGCACCTACCTGGTCTCGACCTCTCCCAGCACCTCTGGTCTCGACCTCTCCAGCACCTACCTGGTCTCGACCTCTCCCAGCACCTACCTGGTCTCGACCTCTCCCAGCACCTGCCTGGTCTCGACCTCTCCCAGCACCTGAATGGTCTCGACCTCTCTCAGCACCTACCTGGTCTCGACCTCTCCCAGCACCTACCTGGTCTCGACCTCTCCCAGCACCTACCTGGTCTCGACCTCTCCCAGCACCTGCCTGGTCTCGACCTCTCAAGCACCTGCCTGGTCTCGACCTCTCCAGCACCTGCCTGGTCTCGACTCTTCTCCAGCACCTGCCTGGTCTCGACCTCTCCCCAGCATCTACCTGGTCTCGACCTCTCCCAGCACCTACCTGGTCTCGACCTCTCCCAGCACCTTCCTGGTCTCGACCTCTCCCAGCACCTACCTGGTCTCGACCTCTCCCAGCACCTACCTGGTCTCGACCTCTTCCAGCACCTGCCTGGTCTCGACCTCTCCCAGTACCTGCCTGGTCTGACCTCTCCCAGCACCTGCCTGGTCTCGACCTCTCCCAGCACCTGCCTGGTCTCGACCTCTCCCAGCATCTACCTGGTCTCGACCTCTCCCAGCACCTACCTGGTCTCGACCTCTCCCAGCACCTACCTGGTCTCGACCTCTCCCAGCACCTACCTGGTCTCGACCTCTCCCAGCACCTACCTGGTCTCGACCTCTTCCAGCACCTGCCTGGTCTCGACCTCTCCCAGCACCTGCCTGGTCTTGACCTCTCCCAGCACCTGCCTGGTCTCGACCTTCCCAGCACCTGACCTGGTCTCGACCTCTCCAGCACCTACCTGGTCTCGACCTCTCCCAGCACCTCCTGGTCTCGACCTCTCCCAGCACCTGCCTGGTCTCGACCTCTCCCAGCACCTGCCTGGTCTCGACCTCTCCTCCAGCACCTAGCCTGGTCTCGACCTCTCCCAGCACTGCCTGGTCTCGACCTCTCCCAGCACCTACCTGGTCTCGACCTCTCCCAGCACCTACCTGGTCTCGACCTCTCCAGCACCTCCTGGTCTCGACCTCTCCAGCACCTACCTGGTCTCGACCTCTCCCAGCACCTCCTGGTCTCGACCTCTCCAGCACCTGCCTGGTCTCGACCTCTCCCAGCACCTACCTGGTCTCGACCTCTCCAGCACCTGCCTGGTCTCGACCTCCCCAGCACCTACCTGGTCTCGACCTCTCCCAGCACCTACCTGGTATCGACCTCTCCCAGCACCTACGTGGTCTTAACCTCTCCCAGCACCTACCTGGTCTCGACCTCCCAGCACCTACCTGGTCTCGACCTCTCCAGCACCTCCACTCCTGGTCTCGACCTTCCCAGCACCTACCTGGTCTCGACCTCTCCCAGCCCTACCTGGTCTCGACCTCTCCCAGCACCTCTGGTCTGACCTCTCCAGCACCTACCTGGTCTCGACCTCTCCCAGCACCTACCTGGTCTCGACCTCTCCCAGCACCTACCTGGTCTCGACCTCTCCCAGCACCTACCTGGTCTCGACCTCTCCAGCACTGCCTGGTCTCGACCTCTCCCGCATCTGCCTGGTCTCGACCTCTCCCAGCACCTACCTGGTCTCGACCTCTCCCAGCACCTACCTGGTCTCGACCTCTCCCAGCACTTGCCTGGTCTCGACCTCTCCCCGCATCTGCCTGGTTTCGACCTCTCCCAGCACCTACCTGGTCTCGACCTCTCCCAGCACCTACCTGGTCTCGACCTCTCCCAGCACCTACCTGGTCTCGACCTCTCCCAGCACCTACCTGGTCTCGACCTCTCCCAGCACCTACCTGGTCTCGACCTCTCCCAGCACCTGCCTGGTCTCGACCTCTCCCAGCACCTGCCTGGTCTCGACCTCTCCCAGCACCTGCCTGGTCTCGACCTCTCCCAGCACCTACCTGGTCTCGACCTCTCCCAGCACCTGCCTGGTCTCGACCTCTCCCAGCACCTACCTGGTCTCGACTCTCTCCCAGCACTCCTGCCTGGTCTCGACCTCTAAAGCACCTGCCTGGTCTCGACCTCTCCCAGCACCTGCCTGGTCTCGACCTCTCCCAGCACCTGCCTGGTCTCGACCTCTCCTCTACCTGGTCTCGACCTCTCCCAGCACCTCCTGGTCTCGACTCTCCCAGCACCTACCTGGTCTGACCTCTCCCAGCACTACCTGGTCTCGACCTCCCCAGCACCTACCTGGTCTCGACCTCCCAGCACCTACCTGGTCTCGACCTCTCCCAGCACCTACCTGGTCTCGACCTCTCCCAGCACCTACCTGGTCTCGACCTCTCCCAGCACCTACCTGGTCTCGACCTCTCCCAGCACCTACCTGGTCTCGACCTCTCCCAGCACCTACCTGGTCTTGACCTCTCCCAGCACCTACCTGGTCTCGACCTCTTCCAGTTAGGTTAGGTACGCAGTAGTTAGGTTAGGTACGCAGTAGTTAGGTTATTTACGCAGTAGTTAGGTTAGGTATGCAGTAGTTAGGTTAGGTACGCAGTAGTTAAGAAGAATGTGGGAGACACAAAGAAGGAAGAAGTAACAGCGAAGGAGACACAAAGAAGGAAGAAGTAACAGCGAAGGAGACACAAAGAGGAAGAAGTAACAGCGAAGGAGACACAAAGAAGGAAGAAGTAACAGCGAAGGAGACACAAAGAGGAAGAAGTAACAGCGAAGGAGACACAAAGAAGGAAGAAGTAACAGGAACTACTCGTTGAAGTTAAATCTTAGAAAGAAGAGACACGTAGATAACAAGGAGAGACTGGATGAGAGAGGCGGACTGTGAGATAGATAAAGCGAAGCATGTGGATGAGCCGGAACAAGAAATAAACAAGGAAAACCACTAAAAGAGGTTGAAATAAAGCGAAGTAAGCGAAGTGAGAAACTTTGTTGAGAGAAGATGGCGGTGGATTATTATTATTATTATTATAATTATTATTATTATTATTGCTGTGATTATTATTATTATTATTATTATTATTATTATTATTGTTGTTGTTGTTGCTGTGATTATTTGTTATTATTATTATAATTATTATTAATATTATTATTATTATAATTATTATTAATATTATTATTATTAATATTATTATTATTATTATTATTATTATTATTATTATTATTATTATTATTATTATTATTGCTGTGATTATTATTATTATTATTATTATTATTATTATTAGTATTATTATTGTTGTTGTTGTTGCTGTGATTATTTGTTATTATTATTATAATTATTATTAATATTATTATTATTATAATTATTATTAATATTATTATTATTAATATTATTATTATTATTATTATTATTATTATATTATTATTATTATTGCTGTGATTATTAATATTATTATTATTATTATTATTATTATTGTTGTTGTTGTTGCTGTGATTATTTGTTATTATTATTATAATTATTATTAATATTATTATTATTATAATTATTATTAATATTATTATTATTATATTATTATTATTATTATTATTATTATTATTATTATTATTATTATTATTATTATTATTATTATTATTATTATTGCTGTGATTATTATTATTATTATTATTATTATTATTATTATTATTATTATTATTGTTGTTGTTGCTGTGATTATTTGTTATTATTATTATAATTATTATTAATATTATTATTATTAATAAAATTATTATTAATATTATTATTATTAATATTATTATTATTATTATTATTATTATTATTATTATTATTATTATTATTATTATTATTATTGTTGCTGTGATTATTTTTTATTATTGTTAGTATTATTATTGTTGTTGTTGCTTTTATTCACGAAGGAAGCGCTAAACCCGTAGGTTTTATGCAGTGTCTGGGGAGTGGGAGGCACTCAGCTTTGATCCGAGGACTGGGAAGGCAGCTCCAGTTCCAAAGATCAAGAGCTCCTCACCAAACGTTAAGGAAACCCCTCCTTCCCTTCCTTCCCCTGAAGGAAGGAAGGAAGGAAGGAAGGAAGGAAGGAAGGAAGGGTAGGAAGCAGAATCAACACTAAACAAGGCATAGAGCCACACTAGGATGACGATGCAAGAAGAAGAAGAAGAAGAAGAAAAGGAAGAAAGAAGAGCAGAAGGAGAATAAACAAGGTATTTTATGAACATAAAACAAGTAAATGCCATTTGTATCTCTTGGGAAAACAATGACAGACACTTAAAACAAATTAAGAGATTCACTAAGTAAATTTCTTCCTTTAGAGTTGAGAACCTCTTAGAGACCTGGTGAGAGGGAGGGGGGAGGGGAGAAAGAGAGAGAGAGGGAGGAGGGAGAAAGAGAGAGAGGGAGGAGGGGAGAAAGAGAGAGAGGGGGAGGGAGAAAGAGAGAGAGGGAGGAGGGGAGAAAGAGAGAGAGGGAGGAAGGGAGAAAGAGAGAGAGAGGGAGGAGGGGAGAGAGAGAGAGAGAGGGGGATAGAAAGAACTCTGATAATTGTTCTCAAGGATCAAGGTGCCATTGGTGAAACCTTTTATATCGAGCGGTAAGTGGTATTAAGTCATTCTCAGAGGACACAGCAGTGGTGCAAAGAGCTTTTAGGAGTAAAAGAAACACGGAGTTTTCCCTTTTCCTTTCCCCTTCTGTTAGTGGTGACGATAGTGGGTGTTGGTGGTGACGATAGTGGGTGTTAGTGGTGACGATAGTGGGTGTTAGTGGTGACGATAGTGGGTGTTGGTGGTGACGATAGTGGGTGTTGGTGGTGACGATAGTGATAGTGGGTGTTGGTGGTGACGATAGTGATAGTGGGTGTTGGTGGTGACGATAGTGGGTGTTGGTGGTGACGATAGTGGGTGTTGGTGGTGACGATAGTGGGTGTTAGTGGTGACGATAGTGGGTGTTGGTGGTGACGATAGTGGGTGTTGGTGGTGACGATAGTGGGTGTTGGTGGTGACGATAGTGGGTGTTGGTGGTGACGATAGTGGGTGTTGGTGGTGACGATAGTGGGTGGTGGTGGTGACGATAGTGGGTGTTGGTGGTGACGATAGTGGGTGGTGGTGGTGACGATAGTGGGTGTTGGTGGTGACGATAGTGGGTGTTGGTGGTGACGATAGTGGGTGTTGGTGGTGACGATAGTGGGTGTTGGTGGTGACGATAGTGGGTGTTGGTGGTGACGATAGTGGGTGGTGGTGGTGACGATAGTGGGTGGTGGTGGTGACGATAGTGATAGTGGGTGTTGGTGGTGACGATAGTGATAGTGGGTGTTGGTGGTGACGATAGTGGGTGTTGGTGGTGACGATAGTGATAGTGGGTGTTGGTGGTGACGATAATGATAGTGGGTGTTGGTGGTGACGATAGTGGGTGTTGGTGGGTGTTGGTGGTGACGATAGTGATAGTGGTGGTTGTAGTTGTGGTGATAGTTTTGATGATGGTTGTGATGATGGTTGTGAGGGTTTGTGGCACTATCCAAGGCACGCCTGCGCACACACAGCAGGATCCATACATAGCTTTAAGAAGAGGTATGATAAAGCTCACGGAGCAGGGAAGGAGTGACCCAATAGCGACCAGTGAAGAAGCGAGGAGCTGAGTCTCGACCCCTGCAACCACAATTAGGTGAGTACACACACACACACAAACACACACACACACACACACACACACACACACACACACACACACACACATACACACACACACCAGTTTGGAACCCACACCTGGTCAAGCACGTCAAGAAATTAGAGAAAGTGCAAAGGTTTGCAACAAGACTAGTCCCAGAGCTAAGGGGATTGTCCTACGAAGAAAGGTTAAGGGAAATCGGCCTGACGACACTAGAGGACAGGAGGGTTAGGGGAGACATGATAGCGACATATAAAATACTGCGAGGAATAGATAAGGTGGACAGAGACAAGATGTTCCAGAGAGGTGACACAGAAACAAGGGGTCACAATTGGAAGTTGAAGACTCCTATGAGTCAAAGGGATGTTAGGAAGTATTTCTTCAGTCATAGAGTTGTCAGGAAGTGGAATAGCTTGGAAAGCGACATAGTGGAGGCAGGAACCATACATAGTTTTAAGACTAGGTTTGATAAAGCTCATGGAGCAGGGAGAGAGAGGACCTAGTAGCAATCAGTGAAGAGGCGGGGCCAGGAGCTATGACTCGACCCCTGCAACCACAAATAGGTGAGTACAAATAGGTGAGTACACACACACACACACACACACACACACACACACAGGAAGAAATCAGAGAGGAGGAAGTAGTGAGCAAAGGGAACCTAACTTTTATTGTCTTTTTTACAACCTTCCTGACTCTGTCTACACTGCTCCAGTGTGACTCTGTCTACACTGCTCCAGTGTGACTCTGTCTACACTGCTCCAGTGTGACTCTGTCTACACTGCTCCAGTGATCTGTCCACGCTCAGTGTACTGTCTACACTGCTCAGTGACTGCACACTGCCAGTGTGACTCTGTCTACACTGCTCCAGTGTGACTCTGTCTACACTGCTCCAGTGTGACTCTGTCTACACTGCTCCAGTGTGACTCTGTCTACACTGCTCCAATGTGACTCTGTCTACACTGCTCCAGTATGACTCTGTCTACACTGCTACAGTGTGACTCTGTCTACACTGCTACAGTGTGTCTGTGTCTTTTCTTCTCCAGTAAGATTCTGTCTACATTGCTCCAGTGTGACTGTCTACACTGCTCCAGTGTGACTCTGTCTACACTGCTCCAGTGACTATGTCTACTCTTCTCCAGTATGACTGGTTTATACATTTTGTCTGGCTCTGTTCTTTACCTTATTCCAAATTCTCTCTCCTCTTTCCTGACTGAACCAAAGTATCGTTCTGCATTCTACTTTCTGAACAAGTGTGTCCGTCTCTTTATTTCTCAACTTCATTCCGTTTTAAAGTGTTCCGTTGTAAACGCCCGTTTTTTTCACCTTTTTCAACGGTACAGTTGTACAGTACATTTTAGCCTGACTCACTTGGTATTTACGTCAACTGGTCTACGTTGCCTAATAGTCTACTTCCCTTTTCAAGATGCTTTCAAAGTAGTTTGTTTAGTCGACTAACAGTGTGAAGGTCCTGGGTTCGATCTTCGGCAGAGGCGGGTGTAGGGTGTTTCTTTGAACCTGATGGGCCCCTGTAGGCCTTATATGAGATTGATATTTTGTTAAGATATTTGCTCTTACGACGCTAGTGTGTCGTAATAAAGGTGCGTGCTAAAAGTACAAAGAGTTCGTGCCAAGAGTCCATAACAAGAGTACGTGCCAAGAGTCTATAACAAGAGTACGTGCCAAGAGTCTATAACAAGAGTACGTACCAAGTGTACATTCCACCGCCTCACATACATGCAAAATCTTTACCCTCCCTCATTCCTTCCTCCCTTCCTTCCTTCCCTCCCTGCCTTATTTCTTTCTTCCGTCCTCTTCCTACTCCCTCCCTCCCACCTATTATACCTCCCTCCAGCTGGACATTTAACGGGTCCTCCCTAAATTCACCTGTTCATTCACACCGGCCAGCTGGCTAGTGTGGAAACACCTCATTTATTCTCCGTCCTTGTTAATGGTAGCAAGCGAATAATGAAAAAAAAAAGTGAAAAACGAGAGAAAATATAAAGAAAAAAAATAGAGAGAGAGAGAGTTTCCTTACGAATTTTGATATTGTCGTGCATAGTTTTTATTTTGGACCACAGGACTCGGCTACACCTCTCACGTTTACTAGAAAACCGCCAGTTAGCGCTGCCGTCTACTTCAGTTGGTCCTCCTGATCACCTGCAAATGGCCTTCATGCCATCCACACTCCAGTACCTCCACAGTACCGTGTGTAATGTACAAACGTGAGCACCCAATTCAAGTGTTCCTCCAGTACCTTGTGCTCCCACTAACAGTCTTCTATGTGCTGGTTTATCAAAAGCCTTACCGAAATTCGCAGAAAAATTTTCCTCCACAAAGAATGCCAGCACATGACTTGCGAAATCGTAATGACATGATTGTAAACAAACCAGGGTACGACTCGCTGTCCGTGAGTTCGATCCCCACTCCGACCCTGTTTTTTTTTAATGCCAACACATGGTATTCTTCTACAGCAAATTATCTGGAAAGGGATTATATTTGTTGGCGACCCCAACCAACATTTCTTAAAGAGGTTAGGTAGGATTGTCAGGAAAGAGGACAAGTGTTTCCTGACGCGGGTCTTAGCCATATGATGACCCGCACCTGGAGCTTTTGGTTATCTGACGAGGCCTTCCGCTGGCTTAAAGAGGAATTTAGTAAGCGCCTTTGAAGTTTTTCATCGATAAACTTCGTAGATTTCCCCTGCTACTTTCTGCACCTCGTAGTGCGCCATCTACCCGGACACAGTTACTTGTTAACCCATTAGTTAGGGTGGTACTCAGCTCTTTGGAGACAATATACGTACACAGAGAGGTGTTTCTCTCAGTGTATACATTGAGAGTTTACTTTAGTCACTATTATAGGTATTAAAGTGGTGAAAATGTTACGCGTGGCCTTAATGATAGTAGTGTAGTCGATAGGCTTTAAACCCCATTACCCACCTCACCCTTGTTGCTAGGAGCTGCCTGTACCGAGTGTGTTTTTCTCCTAGCTGATACTAGCAATCAAATAATCGTCTTTATATGATGAATCAAGAGCACACCATCGCTCTTCAGTGTCTTAAGAGCACTCTTAGTGCGGCCTTCGCAGCCCTGGGACTAGAAACATGCACAGGCCTCTTACCTTTACTGAAAATAATATAAATGGTATTCATTTTTTAATTATACCGAGCGGTACCTTGTAAACATTGTCCAGCAAAGCCGCGCCATCCCTACCCACTCATCCAGGCAAAGCCGCGCCATCCCTACCCACTCATCCAGGCTAAGCCGCGCCATCCCTACCCACTCATCCAGGCTAAGCCTTCCAAACACCCATCCACCCACCGCTTTGTGTGCATCCATATCATGTTACAATATTATTTTTCCTTTACAGTAATGAATATTAAAGACTTCGTAATGAAAAGATGAACGAAGAATTATGGCAGTTCCTTTGTTTACATTACACCGGAGCTGCTGCTGCTGCTGCTGCTGCTGCTGCTGCTGCTGCTGCTGCTGCTGCTGCTGCTGCTGCTGCCTGCTGCTGCTGCTGCTGCTGCTGCTGCATACGTATACACATGCAGTAATGTCAACATAGCCCCAAACACACACACACACACACACACACACACACACGCACACACACACTCACACACACACACACACACACACACACACACACACACACACACAATACACACACACACTCACACACACACACACACACACACACACACACACACCATGGTCAAAATACAGTTCAACTAAATGCCAAAGTTATTTATGAATGAGATGGGGGAGCCACAAAGTGTACTCGCTTATTTTTTTATTTAGGGAGGTCGAGTCACCGCCCCTGGCCTAGCCTCTCGTACGTTCTCGTACTATTTCCAACCTCACGGGATACATTTGTCATACCTACTCTAAAACTGTGTACTAATCCTGTTTTCACCACTTCCCAGCCCAGATCGTTCAACCGGCGAAGCACTTAGAGGAGAGACATCTAAGGTGATTGATTGTTATGATTTCTAGAATAGAGCAGTGACTCACTGCTTAAGTGGATATGTGAGGTGACTCACTGACTAGATAGTTGAGGTGAATTGACTGAACTGCTGAGAGTCGAGGGATGGGATGACTCGCAAACCTAGATTGGAGTGGTGACTAACTGAGGTGTTTAGTGGAGTGGTGACTAACTGAGGTACGTAGTGTAGTGTGAAACTGGTTTGTGGAGTGGGACTAACAGGTATGGATGGTACTAATCTAGTGTGTGAGTGACGGCTCTGACTGAGACATCTAGTATGGACTGAGACATCTAGCATGGACTGAGACATCTAGTATGGACTGAGACATCTAGTATGGACTGATACATCTAGCATGGACTGAGACATCTAGCATGGACTGAGACATCTAGTATGGACTGAGACATCTAGTATGGACTGAGACATCTAGTATGGACTGAGACATCTAGCATGGACTGAGACATCTAGTATGGACTGAGACATCTAGTATGGACTGAGACATCTAGCATGGACTGAGACATCTAGTATGGACTGAGACATCTAGTATGGACTGAGACATCTAGTATGGACTGAGAAATCTAGCATGGACTGAGACATCTAGCATGGACTGAGACATCTAGTATGGACTAAGACATCTAGTATGGACTGAGACATCTAGTATGGACTGAGACATCTAGTATGGACTGAGACATCTAGTATGGACTGAGACATCTAGTATGGACTCAGACATCTAGTATGGACTGAGACATCTAGTATGGACTGAGACATCTAGCATGGACTGAGACATCTAGTATGGACTGAGACATATAGCATGGACTGAGACATCTAGTATGGACTGAGACATCTAGTATGGACTGAGACATCTAGTATGGACTGAGACATCTAGTATGGACTGAGACATCTAGTATGGACTGAGACATCTAGCATAAACTGAGACATCTAGCATGGACTGAGACATCTAGTATGGACTGAGACCTCAAGTATGGACTGAGACATCTAGCATGGACTGAGACATCTAGTATGGACTGAGACATCTAGTATGGACTGAGACATCTAGTATGGACTGAGACATCTAGTATGGACTGAGACATCTAGTATGGACTGAGACATCTAGCATGGACTGAGACATCTAGTATGGACTGAGACATCTAGTATGGACTGAGACAACTAGCATGGACTGGGACATCTATTTATGGACTGAGACATCTAGCATGGACTGAGACATCTAGTATGGACTGAGACATCTAGTAGCATGGACTGGAGACATCTACGAAATCATGGACTGAGACATCTAGGCATGGACTGAGACATCTAGTATGGACTGAGACATCTAGTATGGACTGGAGACATCTAGTATGGACTGAGACATCTAGTATGGACTGAAACACACATGGGAGGGAGCCATGGGAGACTGAAAAGACATGAGAGGGGGATAGAAGGACTGAACACCATGAGATCATGGACTGAGAACACCATAGAGGAGGCAGGGAGAGCGGAACTCCATGGGAGAGACAGGGCAGGAACTATGAAAACACACCATGGGAGGGCATGAGGACTGAGAATCACCATGGTTAGATGGCATGAGACTGAAACACCATGGAGATGGGGCATGAGAGGAGAACACTGAGGCATGGAGACGAGAACACTGATGGGGTGGGGCATCTGAGACTGAGAACACCATGGGGAGGGGGCATGGAGACTGAAAACACCATGGAGAGGGGGGCATGGAGAGTGAGAACACCATGGGGAGGGGAGCATGGAGACTGAGAACACCAATGGGTAAGCAGGCATGGAGGGAGAACACCATGGGGAGGGCATGGACTGAAACACCATGGAGGGGCATGAGACTGAAACACTATGGATGGAGGCATGGAGAGTGAGAACACCATGGGAGCGGGCATGGAGAGGGAGAACACCAATGGGAGGGGCATGGAGACTGAGAACACCATGGATGAGGGCATGAGACTGAACAACACCATGGAGAGGCATAGATGGATAGAGACACCAGTGGGAGGGGACTGTATGGACTGAGACACTCTATGGAGAGGCATAGTAGAGACGAACATCAGAGGAGAGACATCTAGAGGACTGAACACTAGATGGACTGGACATAGAGGACTGAGAACACTATGTTGGACTGGAGCATCTAGAGGACTGAGACATCTAGGGATGGACTGAGATGGAGAACATCTAGATGGATGGAGACTTTGAGGACTGAAAACATCTACATGGACTAGACTCATGAGGACTAGACATCTAGCCATGGAGAGCATCTAGATGGATGAGACACCATGGGAGGGCCATGAGACTGAGACACCATGGGGAGAGGCGAGATAGAGGAGAACACATGGGAGAGACATTGGAGACTGAGAACACCATGGAGAGGGGCTTTGGAGACTGAGAACACCATAGAGGAGGCAGTGGACTGAGAACACCATGGGGAGGCAGTATGGAGACTGAGAACACCATGGAGAGGGGCATGGGGAGTTGAGAACACCATGGGGAGGGGGCATGGAGAGTGAGAACACCATGGGAGGGGCATGGAGAGTGAGAACACCATGGGGAGGCGTATGGAGAGTGAGAAACCATGAGGAGGGGCATGGAGACTGAACACACATGGAGAGGGCATTGAGACTGAAACACCATGGAGAGGAGCATGGAGAGTGAAACACCTGGGAGGCATGAGAGTGAGAACACTATGGGGAGGGGCATGAGATGAGAACACCTGGGGAGGGGGCATGGAGAGTTAGAACACCTGGGAGGGCATGGAGAGTGAGAACACCTGGAGGGCATTGTGAGTGAGACCCTGGAGGGCATGGAGAGTGAGAACACCTTGGGAGAGGGCATGGAGATGAGAACACCTGGGAGGGGGCATGGAGAGTGAGAACACCTTGGGAGAGGGCATGGAGAGTGAGAACACCATGGGAGGGGGCATGGAGAGTGAGAACACCTGGGAGGGGCATGGAGAGTAGAGAACACCTATGGGAGGGGCATGGAGATGAGAACACCTGGGAGGGGCATGGAGAGTGAGAACACCTTGGGAGGGGCATGGAGAGTGAGAACACCATTGGGAGGGCATGGAAGTGAGATACACCTTGGGAGGCATGGAGATGAGAACACCTGGGAGGGGCATGAGAGATAGAGAACACCTTGGGGAGGGGCATGGAGATGAGAACACCTGGGAGGGGGCATGGAGAGTGAGAACACCATGGGGAGGGGGCATGGAGACTGAGAACACCATGGGGAGGGGGCATGGAGATGAGAACACCATGGGAGGGGCATGGAGACTGAGAACACCATGGGAGGGGCATGCAGACTGAGAACACCATGGGAGGAGGCATGGAGATGAGAACACCATGGGAGGGGCATGGAGATGAGAACACCATGGGAGGGGCATGGAGATGAGAACACCATGGGAGGGGGCATGGAGACTGAGAACACCATGGGAGGGGCATGGAGACTGAGAACACCTGGGGAGGGGGCATGGGAGAGATGGAGAACACCATGGGAGGGGCATGGAGAGTGAGAACACCATGGGGAGGCGGTATGGAGAGTGAGAACACCATGCGGAGGGGGCATGGAGAGTGAAACACCATGGAGAGGGGGCATGGAGAGTGAAAACACCATGGAGAGGGGGCATGGAGAGTGAAAACACCTTGGGGAGGGGCATGGAGAGTGAGAACACTATGGGGAGGGGGCATGGAGAGTGAGAACACCTTGGGGAGGGGGCATGGAGAGTTAGAACACCTTGGGAGGGGGCATGGAGAGTGAGAACACCTGGGGAGGGGGCATTGGAGTGAGAACCCTTGGGGAGGGGGCATGGAGAGTGAGAACACCTTTGGGAGAGGGCATGGAGATTGAGAACACCTTGGGGAGGGGGCATGGAGAGTGAGAACACCTTGGGAGGGGCATGGAGAGTGAGAACACCTTGGGGAGGGGGCATGGAGAGTGAGAACACCTTGGGAGGGGCATGGAGAGTGAGAACACCTTGGGGAGGGGGCATGGAGAGTGAGAACACCTTGGGGAGGGGGCATGGAGAGTGAGAACACCTTGGGGAGGGGGCATGGATAGTGAGTACACCTTGGGGGTGCATGGAGAGTGAGAAAACCTTGGGGAGGGGCATGGATAGTGAGTACACCTTGGGAGAGGGCATGGATAGTGAGTACACCTTGGGAGAGGGCATGGATAGTGAGTACACCTTGGGGAGGGGGCATGGAGAGTGAGAAAACCTTGGGGAGGGGGCATGGATAGTGAGTACACCTTGGGGAGAGGGCATGGATAGTGAGTACACCTTGGGGAGGGGGCATGGAGAGTGAGAAAACCTTGGGGAGGGGGCATGGATAGTGAGTACACCTTGGGAGAGGGCATGGATAGTGAGTACACCTTGGGGAGGGGGCATGGAGAGTGAGAAAACCTTGGGGAGGGGGCATAGAGAGTGAGAACACCATGGGGAGGGGGCATGGAGAGTAAGAACACCTTGGGGTGGGGGCATGGAGAGTAAGAACACCTTGGGGAGGGGGCATGGTGAAGTGGGAGGAATGAGGAAGTGAAGGATAAACCATAGGAATAGCAAAGGTAAAAGCTGAGGCTGGAGATGGAAAAACATCGGGATGATAGAGTAAAATCTTGCATTTGTGGTCACAGTGGTGGCCCATGCTAACCTCCCTATGGTGTATAAATATACCTAGTTGGATGAATCTTATTGTATCCAACTGGTCCAGTGGCTTACGCACTGGCCTGGGGTTTTACGACTCACTTGCCATGGATTCTAATCCCACCGGTAACGTAGGTAAGGTTAGGTTTGGTAAGGTTACGTTAGGTTAGGTCAGGTTTGGTAAGGTTACGTTAGGTTAGGTAAGGTTTATCAGGAAACAGGACAAGTGTTTCCTGTCGAAGGTCTTAGTCATATGATGACCCGCAGCTGGAGCTTTTGGTCGTCTGACCGAAGCCTTCCGCTGGTTTACCGATCCACTCCTTTAAAAATTATAGTTATGATTATAAAAAATAAGTAGAGGTTTAGGGGAAGGAAGGTGTAGGAGTGGGGATGGTATACTGGTGATGGGAGTAGAGGAATATTGGTCAGGGGAGAGACACGAAGCTAAAGGAGTGGAGTAATGTGTAATCCGCTTTCGGCTCAGTCCTACCCCCTCATCTGACAGCTGTTGCAGAACATATTGCAAGATCCTGAGTATTGATCAGTCTTGTTATTGCCAATGTTATAGCATGTACATAAATGATATACAGCACCGACAAGATACCCACATGGGCAACATCTGGGTATCTTTATTGTAGACGTTTCGCCCTCCAGTGGCTTTATCAGTACAAATCAAGGACTTAATGTAAAGAAAGTAGAATTAAATACAAAAGATGAGGTAATCAGTCCCTCGGCCTTGGAGTAGTTGGTGGTGTACTTCACAAGACCATCTGAACCACAAGACCATCTGAACCACAAGACCATCTGAACCACAAGACCATCTGGACCACAAGACCATCTGAATCACAAGCCCATCTGAACCACAAGACCATCTGGACCACAAGACCATCTGAATCACAAGCCCATCTGAACCACAAGACCATCTGAACCACAAGACCATCTGAACCACAAGACCATCTGAACCACAAGACCATCTGGACCACAAGACCATCTGAATCACAAGCCCATCTGAACCACAAGACCATCTGAACCACAAGACCATCTGGACCACAAAACCATCTGAATCACAAGCCCATCTGAACCACAAGACCTTCTGAACCACAAGACCATCTAAATCACAACACCATCTGAACCACAAGACCATCTGAACCACAAGACCATCTGAACCACAAGACCATCTGAACCACAAGACCATCTGAACCACAAGACCATCTGAACCACAAGACCATCTGACCACAAGACCATCTAAATCACAACCCATCTGAACCACAAGACCATCTGAACCACAAGACCATCTAAATCACAACACCATCTGAACCACAAGACCATCTGAACCACAAGACCATCTAAATCACAACACCATCTGAACCACAAGACCATCTGAACCACAAGACCATCTGAATCACAAACCATCTGAACCACAAGACCATCTGAACCACAAGACCATCTGAACCACAAGACCATCTAAATCACAACACCATCTGAACCACAAGACCATCTGAACCACAAGACCATCTGAACCACAAGACCATCTGAACCACAAGACCATCTGAACCACAAGACCATCTGAACCACAAGACCATCTGAACCACAAGACCATCTAAATCACAACACCATCTGAACCACAAGACCATCTGAACCACAAGACCATCTAAATCACAACACCATCTGAACCACAAGACCATCTGAACCACAAGACCATCTAAATCACAACACCATCTGAACCACAAGACCATCTGAACCACAAGACCATCTAAATCACAACACCATCTGAACCACAAGACCATCTGAACCACAAGACCATCTGAACCACAAGACCATCTAAATCACAACACCATCTGAACCACAAGACCATCTGAACCACAAGACCATCTAAATCACAACACCATCTGAACCACAAGACCATCTGAACCACAAGACCATCTAAATCACAACACCATCTGAACCACAAGACCATCTGAACCACAAGACCATCTGAACCACAAGACCATCTAAATCACAACACCATCTGAACCACAAGACCATCTGAACCACAAGACCATCTAAATCACAACACCATCTGAACCACAAGACCATCTGAACCACAAGACCATCTGAACCACAAGACCATCTGAACCACAAGACCATCTGGACCACAAGACCATCTGAACCACAAGACCATCTGAACCACAAGACCATCTGGACCACAAGACCATCTGAACCACAAGACCATCTGAACCACAAGACCATCTGAACCACAAGACCATCTGAACCACAAGACCATCTGGACCACAAGACCATCTTAACCACAAGACCATCTGAACCACAAGACCATCTGAACCACAAGACCATCTGAACCACAAGACCATCTGAACCACAAGACCATCTAAATCACAACACCATCTGAACCACAAGACCATCTGAACCACAAGACCATCTGAACCACAAGACCATCTGGACCACAAGACCATCTGAATCACAAGACCATCTGAACCACAAGACCATCTAAACCACAAGACCATCTGAACCACAAAACCATCTAAACCACAAGACCATCTGAACCACAAGACCATCTGGACCACAAGACCATCTGAATCACAAGCCCATCTGAACCACAAGACCATCTGAATTACAAGACCATCTGAACCACAAGACCATCTAAATCACGACACCATCTGAACCACAAGACCATCTGAACCACAAGACCATCTGAATCACAAGAACATCTAAACCACAAGACCATCTGAACCACAAGACCATCTGAACCACAAGACCATCTGAATCCCAAGACCATCTAAACCACAAGACCATCTGAATCACAAGACCATCTGAACCACAAGACCATCTGAACCACAAGACCATCTGAACCACAAGACCATCTGAATCTCAAGACCATCTAAACCACAAGACCATCTGAACCACAAGACCATCTGAACCACAAGACCATCTGAACCACAAGACCATCTGAACCACAAGACCATCTGAACCACAAGACCATCTGAACCACAAGACCATCTGAACCACAAGACCATCTGAACCACAAGACCATCTGAACCACAAGACCATCTGAACCACAAGACCATCTGAACCACAAGACCATCTGAACCACAAGACCATCTGAACCACAAGACCATCTGAACCACAAGACCATCTGAACCACAAGACCACTCATAAAAAAACAATAATTTGTACATTTTTTAAAGTGCTAAACTCATGTGGGTTATTAAACGCAGTGAGTGGTGGAGACTTGATCCTCCGACCAAAGATTTCCTCCGAATCTTTGACCAATCAGGCTATTGGTGCTCGCCCTACATGTACACCGTATAGTGTAATAGAAATGCAATGTGTAGAGAGGCCACAGGAAACTACGGTGGTGATGACAACAAAAACACCGCACTGTTGTCTTGACGACCACAAGTAAATCAACGGTGGTAAACCCTCGTGATGGGGAACACTCTTCTTATTATTCCTTCTTATTCTTATTCTACTTCGTCTTCTTCTTGTTCGTCTTCTTCTTCATCTTTCTTGTTCGTCTTCATCTTTCTTCTTCTTCTTTCTGCTTTCTTCTTCTTCTTCTTCTTCTTCTTCTTCTTCTTCTTCTTCTTCTTTCTTCTTCTTCTTTCTTTTTCGTCTTCTTCTTCTTCTTCTTCTCCTCCTCCTCTTCATCTTCTTCTTTTGTTTGCTGTTATTGTTATTACTATTATCAGTATTATTATAATTGTTGTTGTTGTTATTACTATTTATCTTAATTACTGTTATTAATGTTGTTGTTGTTGTTGTCTTTGTTATTATTATTATTATTATTATTATTATTATTATTATTATTATTATTATTAATTGTTATTATTAAAAGCGTTAATAATTTAAGTGTCATAGGATTACCTTATGGAATGCAAGACAAAAAATATATATTGACTCAGTTAAGGCGAAGGATTGGATGGGGAGGGGTTGGGTTATAGCTCCCAACCCTAGCCTCACGTAGCCTTAACCCCCCCCCCTCCACAGCATCCAGGGCACTCCAGGAAGAGTGTGTTGGGGGAGGGGGTAATAGAGAGGAAGCGGGGATGGGTTTTTGATGAGGGAGATTTGCGTTCTGCAGACGGGAGACGAAGGATGATGGTGTTTCAGAACGACGAAATAATGATAACAATGTGTCAGAAAATGCGTCATTTGCGATTATTATTTATTTGTTTTTTGTTTGTTGTTGTTAAACTAGTTTTTAAAACGATGACAGGACACAGTGAGCGTCAGCCTGACTGATGCTGCTGCGTCTGTAACTTGTTCTTGATAATTATTGATTATATTTTGACCTTTATTGTGAAATTATAGAAGAAAGTGATGTGCACTGGACACAAATATTCAATTTCTGTTTTGTTTGAAAATAATTATAAAATCGTGGTTTATACTGTCTGTGGGGAAGCTTTAAATACGTGGATTGGAGAGGAGGTTTAAATTCCCGTCTCGGGGGAGGAGGGAGGTTTAAATTCCCTCCTCGGGGGAGGGGAGGGGGGAAAGGATGGTTTAAATCCTCCCCCACGTTGAAGACAATAACAATGGCTCCCACAAAATGCTTCACTGGCTTCTTCCTTGTTCCAATACATTCATTTCTTTCATGATTTCATTCCTGTCTGGCTCAGGCCTTCCCGGCTAGTTGTGTTTTCTTTCAGTAGGTGACTCATGTCTCTCTTGGTCATCTCTCTTGGTCATCTCTCTTGGTCATCTCTCTTGGTCATCTCTCTTGGTCATCTCTCTTGGTCATCTCTCTTGGTCATCTCTCTTGGTCATCTCTCTTGGTCATCTCTCTTGGTCATCTCTCTTGGTTATCTCTCATGGTTATCTCTCTTGGTCATCTCTCTTGGTTATCTCTCTTGGTCATCTCTCTTGGTCATCTCTCTTGGTTATCTCTCATGGTTATCTCTCTTGGTTATCTCTCATGGTTATCTCTCTTGGTCATCTCTCTTGGTCATCTCTCTTGGTCATCTCTCTTGGTTATCTCTCTTGGTTATCTCTCATGGTTATCTCTCATGGTTATCTCTCTTGGTTATCTCTCTTGGTTATCTCTCTTGGTCATCTCTCTTGGTTATCTCTCTTGGTCATCTCTCTTGGTCATCTCTCTTGGTCATCTCTCTTGGTCATCTCTCTTGGTTATCTCTCTTGGTCATCTCTCTTGGTCATCTCTCTTGGTCATCTCTCTTGGTCATCTCTCTTGGTTATCTCTCATGGTTATCTCTCTTGGTCATCTCTCATGGTTATCTCTCTTGGTTATCTCTCTTGGTTATCTCTCTTGGTCATCTCTCTTGGTTATCTCTCTTGGTCATCTCTCTTGGTTATCTCTCTTGGTTATCTCTCTTGGTCATCTCTCTTGGTCATCTCTCTTGGTTATCTCTCTTGGTTATCATTCATGGTTATCTCTCATGGTTATCTCTCTTGGTTATCTCTCTTGGTCATCTCTCTTGGTCATCTCTCTTGGTCATCTCTCTTGGTTATCTCTCTTGGTTATCTATCTTGGTTATCTCTCTTGGTCATCTCTCTTGGTTATCTCTCTTGGTCATCTCTCTTGGTTATCTCTCATGGTTATCTCTCTTGGTCATCTCTCTTGGTTATCTCTCTTGGTCATCTCTCTTGGTTATCTCTCATGGTTATCTCTCTTGGTCATCTCTCTTGGTCATCTCTCTTGGTCATCTCTCTTGGTCATCTCTCTTGGTTATCTCTCATGGTTATCTCTCTTGGTCATCTCTCTTGGTTATCTCTCTTGGTCATCTCTCTTGGTTATCTCTCTTGGTCATCTCTCTTGGTCATCTCTCTTGGTCATCTCTCTTGGTCATCTCTCTTGGTTATCTCTCTTGGTCATCTCTCTTGGTTATCTCTCTTGGTCATCTCTCTTGGTTATCTCTCATGGTTATCTCTCTTGGTTATCTCTCTTGGTCATCTCTCTTGGTTATCTCTCTTGGTCATCTCTCTTGGTTATCTCTCTTGGTCATCTCTCTTGGTCATCTCTCATGGTTATCTCTCTTGGTTATCTCTCTTGGTCATCTCTCTTGGTCATCTCTCTTGGTCATCTCTCTTGGTTATCTTTCATGGTTATCAAGGTTATCTCTCGTGGGTAACTCTTATGTTACAGCTAGGGTATTGTGGGTAAGGTGTGATTATTTTACATCCACGGAGGCCTGGTCACAGACCGGGCCGCGGGGGCGTTGACCCCCGAAACCCTCTCCAGGTATCCTCTCCAGGTATCCTCTCCAGGTATCCTCTCCAGGTATCCTCTCCAGGTATCCTCTCCAGGTATCCTGTATTGTGGGTTAGTGGTGAACACGGTACTGAGGAACTGGGAGGCCTAGTCTGGGACCGGGAGGCCTAGTCTGGGACCGGGAGGCCTAGTCTGGGACCGGGAGGCCTAGTCTGGGACCGGGAGGCCTAGTCTGGACATAAAACATGTATAGACACAAACCACATGTACACACAAAACACATACACACACAGAGCACATGTACACTCAGAGCACATGTACACACAAAACATATGTACACACAAACCACATGTACACACAAACCACATGTACACACAAACCACATGTACACACAAACCACGTGTAGACGGACACAGGAAAATAAAGTTTAATGTGTATTTCGACTTCTATATGAAGTCCTCCTCAGTGTGTGTTTAGTCTGTACGATACAATACTACTAGAGAGAGAGAGAGAGAGAGAGAGAGAGAGAGAGAGAGAGAGAGACAGAGAGAGAGAGAGAGAGAGAGAGAGAGAGAGAGAGAGAGAGAGAGAGAGAGAGAGAGAGAGAGAGAGAGAGAGAGAGAGAGAGAGAGAGAGAGAGAGAGAGAGAGAGAGAGAGAGAGAGAGAGAGAGAGAGACAGAGAGAGAGAGAGAGAGAGTATTATTTGTTCATTATGTTTTTGATTCCTAATTTTAATTTTTAAACGTTTCTTCAGTACAATATCGCAGACTGACAGCATTGTTGACGGAGGATAGGGAGAGAGCCTTTCACTTATTTTCCCTCCTTACCTCATGTAAACTTGAAGGCTCCGTAGAAGCGCCAGTGACAACAACTTATTACCTCGTGTGTCTCCTCTCCCCTCTTCCGTTTCGTCACTCCTAATTCCCTTACTCTAATAATCCTCCTCATCTCTTTCTGTTTCCTCCATCCCACATTATCTCTCTCTCCTGATGTTCGTTCCATCATCATCACATCTCTCATCATCATCATCGTTATTATCCTCCTCCTCCTCCACCCTTCACTTTTTCTTCCTTCTCTCTCTCTCTCTCTCCGGTTGTTCAGTTCTGCTCTCATCTCTCTCTTCTCTCCCCTCCACCCTGTCATTACTGTTTTCATTTGCCCCTACCTTCCTATACATCAGCTTTCCCACGTCTATCTTTGCGTCTCTCCCCCACACACACACACACACACACATACACACACACACACACACACACACACACACACACACACACACACACACACACACACACACACACACACACACACACACACACACATACACACACACACACACACACACACACATCGACCTGACGACACTGGAGGACAGGAGGGATAGAGGGGAACATGATAACGACATATAAAATACTGAGAGAAATTGACAAGGTGGCTAGGGACAGAATGTTTCAGAGGTGGGACACAGCAACAAGGGGTCACAGTTGGAAGTTGAAGACTCAGATGAATCACAGGGATGTTAGGAAGTATTTCTTCAGTCACAGAATTGTCAGGAAGTGGAACAGTGTGGAGAATGATGTAGTGGAGGCAAGATCCATACATAGCTTGAAGAAGAGGTACGATAAAGCTCATGGAGCAGGGAGAGAGTGGACCTAGTATCGACCAGCGAGACGGGGCCAGGAGCTGTGAATCGACCCCTGCAGCCACAAATAGGTGAGTACACACACCCACCCTAGCCAGGATAAATGAAGATAGGTGGCGTGTATGTAAATCCAGAACCTTGATATGCACTTGGGGTCGACATTGGGCGACTCTGAGGTTCTTTGTGAGATTTCTCGGTTCTGAATAAATAGATTCCTTTATGCTAAGTTGATATTGCTTGTGTACTGAAGCGAGAGTTGGCTGGTTCACTGCCTCTTCTGCCTCCTGTCCTGGCGTAATGTTTACTTTATTGCCTCTCTTTTAAACCCTATTCCATCTCTCCCTTCCTTTCATCCTTTCCTGTCACTCTCATTTGTTTTAGTTCTTTAATTCAATTTCTTCTTCACCTTCCTTTTCCCTCTCAAAGATTGTTAGGAAACACGACACAGGTGCAACTAATGTGATATTTTATTGTGGCAACGTTTCGCTCTCCAGGAGTTTTGTCGAGCCTTTGACAAAGCTCCTGGAGAGCGAAACGTTGCCACAATAAAATGTCACATTAGTTGCATGTGTCCTTTACCTAACATTGCGTTAGTAATTCTACCATTATTACCCCCAAAGATTGTCTACCTTCTTTTTCTTAGTCCACCTTTCCGTTCCATCCATCCTTTCCTATCATTCCTGCTTTATTGTCTTCATTTTCTCTCTCTTTTCTCCCATCTTCCATCACCAGTCTTAGCAACAGGTCGTATCTAATTATGTGTCTATTACATCTCTTCATTTCTTCTTTCTCTTTTTCTCGGCTTTCTCATAATTGTTTCAGTTATTTTCAGTTTCACAATGTTTCGTCACCAGCACATTCCCTATATATTCTTGTTCTCATTTCACTTGTGTATCTGCTGAAGAGGATCCCAGAAGGAGGTCGAAATATACAGACCAATTAATCTTCTGAGTGTCTGTCTCCATGTCATTACAAATTACACCTTCATCAATACTCTCGTTACAGATCACCAAGACTTTCACCTCCCAAACTATAAACAACTCCATCTGAACCTCATCATCTCTTCGCCTGAACCTCCATCATCTATCCCTCTACTGATTACCATATCCTCCAATTCCATCACCAATTATTAATCCTTTTTTGCAGATAACCTCCAACTCCATCATCACTTCATCAATCCCTCTACAGCTCACCACAGCCCCCATCTCCATCAATCCCTTTAGAGATCAACACAACCTCCAACTCCATCAATCCCTTTAGAGATCACCACAGCCTCCACCTCCATCAACACTCCATCACTTCCTCTACAGCTCACCAGATCGTCCGTCTCACCCTCGTGAGAATTAACCGAGCTTAAGAGAGGGATTAACCCGTACCATCATAAATTCAACAGGACACCTATAAGGTCCAAACTTGGAAGAAACGCTGCAAACTAGATTAAGTAGTTAAGAATCTTAAGTTTTTCCCTCCAAGACGGCTGAGATCTGCCACGTCTTTAGAGTAAAGAAGGTAGCAAACATGAAGAGAAAATTGATGGATCTGTCAAGATGAAAGAAACCATTTTGTTTTGCCTCTAATACTGAGGTTGGTTGATAAGTAAGACACATGTGCAACAGTCAGGTATCTTTATTCCGAAACGTTTCGCCTGCACAGTAGACTTCTTCAGTCGAGTACAGAGAAGGTAGCAGAAGCAGTGGAGATGTAGAGACTGTGTAATCAGTCCACCAACCTTGAAGACTGTGACCTTCTTCCTGTGACCTTATTTTCCGGACACTGAGTATATATAGGGTGGAGAATGTTGGGTACCTAACATTCTCCACCTGTCGGTAGTGTGTGGGCGAAACGTAGTCAATAAAGAATCGCACTATACCGCATTTGTGTTTAATTTTCTCCACCCTATTAAAGGTATAATAAGACTGGATTCGGGTTGATCTCCAGGTAGGGTGCCACAAGACGGTCCTCATGCCCGGGTCCCTCCGGGTGTGTGCACCCTGAGAGAGGCGGGACAAACTTACGAGCCAACCAGGAGGTTTTCACGAGCGGTACATGTCGATCACGGTTTCCAGGGGGAAATGTTATGTGGTCGTGAATGTCGTGTCGGCGAAGAAACTCCCTTCAAAAATTGTTCATCTGACGCTGCGTAATGTATTGGACTCTTCTTATGTTAGAGATGCAGCTAGTGTGACTATTTTATTGTGGCAACGTTTCGCTCTCCGGTTTTATCAAAGCTCCTTGGAGAGCGAAACGTTGTCACAATAAAATGTCACATTAGTTGCATCTTTTTACCCATAATTGGGTAGGTAATTCTACTTTGTTATATTGGTTATATTTGTTAATAGTTCCGGGGGTCAGCGCCCCCTCTCAGGCTCATTCTAAAATCTGTGCCTCCAAAATATGCAAAGAAAAATAGAGGGTATAGAAACTATTAAGGTTCCAGCAAGGAAGGAAAGTGAACACTGAACGTAGATAGCAGCTTCCAAACATTTACCTGTCGTCATACATGTTCATTAGTCAAGAAAGACCAAAAATTCTGCCAGAGTGCAAAGCGTTTAACAGGCTTCCGTTTCACACTCATTTCAGAATAAGACACATGCGCAATATTTGGGTATCTTTATTGTAGACGTTTCGCCATCCAGTGGCTTTATCAGTACAATTTCAAGGACATAATTGGAAGACAGTAGAACTATATACAAAAGATGAGGTAATTAGTCCCCCAGTCTGAGGGACTGATAACCACCATCATCGTCTTCACCACCACCACCACCACCACCACCACCCTGACCTCACCATCACCATTCCTGCCACCACTACCCCACCATAACAGCCACCATAACTCTGGAAGGCATCAGGAACAAGCGGGTACAAAATACCTTAACAGCGGGAAAAGCTTATTAAAGGAGCGTTGTGTTAAGGTCCAGGATAGTCTTAAGGTGCCCTCAACATCAGCTGTTTATCCTTAATGGTGTACACGGTTAAAGGTGCGGCTACTGCTCTCTATTTCTAAGTTGTAGTGCATCCAAGGTGCTTGTAGCGTTTATATTAATGTAAGAAGTCGAATCTCGGTGTTTATATTATTGTAAGAAGTTGAAAATGGTGTTTATGTTTTATAAGATGTTGAATCGCGGTGGTTATATTCTTTAAGAAGTTGATTCACAGTGTTTATATTCTCTAGAATAGGGATTCCTTCCAATCCTACAGTAGTCAAGCACCCAGCAGAGCTAGGTGTTTTACCTTGATCGAAGACATACGGTGGTGTGGGCGCCTCTGAGCTAATTTCATTCTACTCCCCGTTTGGTGTACTAGCCTCCCCGAGCAGCATATATATTATTGTGACCACGAATTAGTGGTATTTAATCAATAACAACACTGTGACTTCGAATCCTCGGCTAGTCGCAGTGTTGGTATTGATTAAATGCCACTAGTTCGTGGTCAATATATATATATATATATATATATATATATATATATATATATATATATATATATCATATCACTATACTCACTATATATATATATATATATATATATATATATATATATATATATATATATATATATATATATATGCAAAAAGATCACAGTAAACAGGTGATATCAAAATATGCAAAACAACCACTATAAAAAAATAGAAGAATTCCAAGCGCTTTCGTGACTACTCACATTATCAAGGAACTATAAAAGGAAACATGACAAGAAGGCTTATAAAGGGGCAGAATACACCTCACAGTCACATCACACTAACAAAGACAACACCTCACAGTAGCGTAACATCTCACGACTCTGTGAAGAGGAACATAAGAAAGGACCTAAAACTCTTCCCAAGATAGAGTTAAAGTGTCGGTTTTCTCTTCAATGTTTTTGAGAGCTTTACGTATTTGTAGTCCAGAGTTCATAGATGAAGAAATCTCTAAAATTTATGAAATAGCTAATGATTTAAAATATCCAAGAAACATAAGAACATAAGAACTGATAAATCTTTTAAAATAGCTAGAAATACTTTTTACAATCCAAAAAGGGACAACCAACCTTATTCAACCAAAAATATGTTGGTTCTCCCTTACCATGAAAACTTGGTTGATATGCCTTCCTTTCTTAAGAATTTTAATATCAAAGTTGTATTTATAAATCTTGATACAGTAAAAAGACTTTTGATAAAAAATTCCCCCCAAAATGCTGACGGATGTGTCTATAAGATTCCCTGTAAAATTTGCGATAAAGTTTATTTTGGTCAAACTGGTAAAAGTCTTGAACTAAGATTAAAACAACATAAATATAGCATTAGAACTGGACAAGATTCTAATGCTCTATTTATTCATGTGAGAGACTTTAACCATCCAATTGATTTTCAAAATGCTGAGAAGGTTGAATCAAGCAAGTCCATGGTTGAGAGGAATATAATAGAATCATGTTTCATTAAAAGCAGTTTTGAAAATAATATGAATATTTCTTTTGGTTTATATAAATTGGATTCATTTATAATTAATAAAATTTGGGAAGAATTTAATAATAAATTGGACTAATCTTAATTCTTGGGAAGAGTTTCAGGTCCTTTCTTATGTTCCTCTTCACAGAGTCGTGAGATGTTACGCTACTGTGAGGTGTTGTCTTTGTTAGTGTGATGTGACTGTAGGTGTATTCTGCCCTTATATAAGCCTTCTTGTCATGTTTCCTTTTATAGTTCCTTGATAATGTGAGTAGTCACGAAAGCGCTTGGAATTCTTCTATTTTTCATAGTGGTTGTTTTGCATATTTTGATATCACCTGTTTACTGTGATCTTTTGCATATATATATATATATATATATATATATATATATATATATATATATATATATATATATATATATATATATATATATATCAGATCATTATTTGGTTGTAGCTACAGTTAGAGTAAAAGGTAGATGGGACAAAAGAAAATGGCAACAGTAAGTAAGAGAGAGGTAAAAGTGTATAAACTAAGGAGGAGGAAGTTAGGGTGAGATATAAGCAACTATTGGCAGAAAGGTGGGCTAGTGCAAGTAGGAGTAGTGGGGGTTGAAGAGAGTTGGGATAGTTTTAAAAATGCAGTATTAGAATGTGGGGCAGAAGTTTGTGGCTATAGGAGGGTGGGTGCAGGAGGAAAGAGGAGTGAGTGGTGGAATGAAGAAGTAAAGGGTGTGATAAAAGAGAAAAGGTAGCTTATGAGAGGTTTTTACAAAACAGAAGTGTTAATAGAAGAGCAGAGTATATGGAGAGTAAAAGAAAGGTGAAGAGAGTGGTGAGAGAGTGCAAAAGAAGAGCGGATGAAAGAATGGAGAGGCTCTGTCAAGAAATTTTGCTGAAAACAAGAAAATTTTTGGAGTGAGATAAACAAGGTAAGAAAGCCTAGGGAACAAATGGATTTGTCAGTTAAAAACAGAGTAGGGAGTTAGTAGATGGGGAGCTGGAGGTATTGGGTAGATGGCGGGAATATTTTGAGGAACTTTTAAATGTCGATGAAAAAGGGAGGCGGTAATTTCATGTACTGGCCAGGGAGGTATAACATCGTTTAGGAGTGAAGAAGATCAGGATGTGAGTGTGGGGGAGGTGCGTGAGGCATTACGTAGAATGAAAGGGGCTAAAGCAGCTGGAACTGACGGGATCATGACAGAAATGTTAAAAGCAGGGGATGATATAGTGCTGGAGTGGTTGGTATTTTTGTTTAATAAATGTATGAAAGAGGGGAAGGTACCTAGGGATTGGCAGAGAGCATGTATAGTTCCTTTATATAAAGGGAAGGGGATAAAAGAGATTGTAAGAATTATAGGGGGAAAAAGTTTACTGAGTATACCAGGTAAAGTGTATGGCAGGGTTATTATTGAAAGAATTAGAGGTAAGACAGAGAGTAGGATTGCAGATGAGCAAGGAGGCTTTAGAGTGGGTAGGGGATGTGTAGATCAAGTGTTTACAGTGAAGCATATATGTGAACAGTATTTGGATAAAGGTAGAGAAGTTTTTATTGCATTTATGGATTTAGAAAAGGCATATGATAGAGTGGATAGGGAGCAATGTGGCAAATGTTGCAAGTGTATGGAATAGGTAGTAAGTTACTGAAGGCTGTAAAGAGTTTTTATGAGGATAGTGAGGCTCAGGTTAGGGTGTGTAGGGGAGAGGGAGATTACTTCCGGTAAAAGTAGGTCTTAGACAGGGATGTGTAATGTCACCATGGTTGTTTAATATATTTATAGATGGGGTTGTAAAGAAGTAAATGCTAGGGTGTTGGGGAGAGGGGTGGGATTAAATTATGGAGAATTAAATGCAAAATGGGAGTTGACATAGTTACTTTTTGCTGATGATACTGTGCTTATGGGAGATTCTAAAGAAAAGTTGCAAAGGTTAGTGGACGAGTTTGGGAGGGTGTGTAAAGGTAGAAAGTTGAAAGTGAACATAGATAAGAATAAGGTGATGAGGGTATCAAACGATTTAAATAAAGAAAAATTGGATATCACATTGGAGAGAGGGATTATGGAAGAAATAAATGTTTTCAGATATTTGGGAATTGACGTGTCAGCGGATGGGTTTATGAAGGATGAGGTTAACCATAGAATTGATGAAGGAAAAAGGTGAGTGGTGCATTGAGGTATTTGTGGAGAAAAAACGTTATCCATGGAGGCAAAGAAGGAATGTACGAAAGTATAGTGGTACCAACACTCTTATATGGGTGTGAAGCATGGGTTGCAAATGCTGCAGCGAGGAGGAGGCTGGAGGCAGTGGAGATGTCCTGTTTAAGGGCAATGTGTGGTGTAAATATTATGCAGAAAATTCGGAATGTGGAAATTAAGAGAAGGTGTGGAGTTACTAAAAGTATTTGTCAGAGGGCTGAAGAGGGGTTGTTGAGGTGGTTTGGTCATTTAGAGAGAATGGATCAAAGTAGAATGACTTGGAGAGCGTATAAATCTGTAGGGGAAGGAAGGCGGGGTAGGGGTCGTCCTAGAAAAGGTTGGAGGGAAGGGGTAAAGGAGGTTTTGTGGGCGAGGGGCTTGGACTTCCAGCAAGCATGTGTGAGCGTGTTAGATAGGAGTGAATGGAGACGAATGGTTTTTGGGACATGACGATCTGTTGGAGTGTGAGCAGGGTAACATTTTGTGAAGGGATTCAGGGAAACCAGTTAATTGATTTAGTTGGACTTGAGTCCTGGAAATGGGAAGTATAATGCCTGTACTTTAAAGTAGGAGTCTGGGATAGTGACAGCTGGGAGAGACTATTCTAAGCTGCAGTATCTGAGCTCCTCTGCAAAGACAGTGATTATGTATGAGTGTGGTGAAAGTGTTGAATGATGATGAAAGTATTTTTTTTTCGGGATTTTCTTTCTTTTTGGGTCACCCTGCCTCGGTGGAAGACGGCCGACTTGTTGAAAAAAATACATATATATATATATATATATATATATAATATATATATATATATATATATATATATATATATATATATATATATATATATATATATATATATATATATATAGCATATGCACTATAAACTCCACCCCACAAAGCAACACTTGTCTTCCAGGTGTGTAAGGGGTCGGTCATTTCCCTGCCACTCTACACAATTAATTCTAATTGAATTACCATACTTTTCTCAGCACCAGGAACCTGCTCCTCAGGAACCTGCTCCTCCTCCTGCTGCTGCTCCTCCTGCTCCTCCTCCTCCTCGCGCTCCCCGACGCTCTAAACATACTTGTCATAAATGCACTTGTTGGGAATTAGCCAGGAAGAGGTGTTACAGCGTAAGAAAACATTTGAGACTTAACATTCAGAGGTTTTTCTTTACTCGAGACTTCTTTTATTTTCTATCCTCTTACGATATTTGTTATATATTGCGGAGAGTATGTTTTATTGTTATTATGAGTGTTGACTTTGTTGATGTCTTTATTTATCCTGGCAGCTATTATTAAGACTAGTACTGTCCTTGAAGCTATTATTAAGAATAGTACTGTCCTTGAAGCTATTATTAAGACTAGTACTGTCCTTGAAGCTATTATTAAGACTAGTACTATCCTTGAAGCTATTATTAAGACTAGTACTATCCTTGAAGCTATTATTAAGACTAGTACTGTCCTTGAAGCTATTATTAAGACTAGTACTATCCTTGAAGCTATTATTAAGACTAGTACTATCCTTGAAGCTATTATTAAGACTAGTACTGTCCTTGAAGCTATTATTAAGACTAGTACTATCCTTGAAGCTATTATTAAGACTATTACTATCCTTGAAGCTATTATTAAGACTAGTACTATCCTTGAAGCTATTATTAAGACTAGTACTATCCTTGAAGCTATTATTAAGACTAGTACTATCCTTGAAGCTATTATTAAGACTAGTACTGTCCTTGAAGCTATTTTTATTAGACTATTACTATCCTTGAAGCTATTATTAAGACTAGTACTATCCTTGAAGCTATTATTAAGACTAGTACTATCCTTGAAGCTATTATTAAGACTAGTACTATCCTTGAAGCTATTATTAAGACTAGTACTGTCCTTGAAGCTATTATTAAGACTAGTACTATCCTTGAAGCTATTATTAAGACTAGTACTATCCTTGAAGCTATTATTAAGACTAGTACTGTCCTTGAAGCTATTATTAAGACTAGTACTATCCTTGAAGCTATTATTAAGACTAGTACTATCCTTGAAGCTATTATTAAGACTAGTACTATCCTTGAAGCTATTATTAAGACTAGTACTATCCTTGAAGCTATTATTAAGACTAGTACTATCCTTGAAGCTATTATTAAGACTAGTACTATCCTTGAAGCTATTATTAAGACTAGTACTATCCTTGAAGCTATTATTAAGACTAGTACTATCCTTGAAGCTATTATTAAGACTAGTACTGTCCTTGAAGCTATTATTAAGACTAGTACTATCCTTGAAGCTATTATTAAGACTAGTACTATCCTTGAAGCTATTATTAAGACTAGTACTATCCTTGAAGCTATTATTAAGACTAGTACTATCCTTGAAGCTATTATTAAGACTAGTACTGTCCTTGAAGCTATTATTAAGACTAGTACTATCCTTGAAGCTATTATTAAGACTAGTACTATCCTTGAAGCTATTATTAAGACTAGTACTATCCTTGAAGCTATTATTAAGACTAGTACTATCCTTGAAGCTATTATTAAGACTAGTACTGTCCTTGAGCTATTATTAAGACTAGTACTATCCTTGAAGCTATTATTAAGACTAGTACTATCCTTGAAGCTATTATTAAGACTAGTACTATCCTTGAAGCTATTATTAAGACTAGTACTATCCTTGAAGCTATTATTAAGACTAGTACTATCCTTGAGCTATTATTAAGACTAGTACTATCCTTGAAGCTATTATTAAGACTAGTACTATCTTTGAAGCTATTATTAAGACTAGTACTATCCTTGCAGCTATTATTAAGACTAGTACTATCCTTGAAGCTATTATTAAGACTAGTACTATCCTTGAAGCTATTATTAAGACTAGTACTGTCCTTGAAGCTATTATTAAGACTAGTACTATCCTTGCAGGTATTATTAAGACTAGTACTATCCTTGCAGGTATTATTAAGACTAGTACTATCCTTGAAGTATTATTAAGACTAGTACTATCCTTGAAGCTATTATAGCTATCGCTATTATTAAGACTAGTACTATCCTTGAGGTATTATTACTAGACTATCCTTGAGCTTACTACTACCTGACTATCATGAAACTACCATTAACACTGCTACTATCCTTGCAACTACCATTAACACTAGTACTATCCTTGCAACTACCATTAACACTAGTACTATCCTTGCAACTACCATTAACACTAGTACTATCCTTGCAACTACCATTAACACTAGTACTATCCTTGCAACTACCATTAACACTAGTACTATCCTTGCAACTACCATTAACACTAGTACTATCCTTGCAATTACCATTAACACTAGTACTATCCTTGCAACTACCATTAACACTAGTACTATCCTTGCAACTACCATTAACACTAGTACTATCCTTGCAGGTACCAGAACTACCACCACTACCACCAACACATCCCTGCCAGAGTCTAGTAATCGGTCTTCCCTGCTGGTGTTCCACTGAAAAAATTTGCATAATGCCTTGATTAAACGGAAATGATGCACATTATGTGGAACCGAGTAGTGGTGGTGGTCGCAGTGGTGGTAGTGGTGGTAGTCGCAGTGGTGGTAGTGGTGGTAGTCGCAGTGGTGGTAGTGATGGTAGTCGCAGTGGTGGTGAGAGTGTAGGTAGTGGCTGTGGTCAGTGGTGGTAGTGTAGGTAGTGGTTGAGGTCACAGTGGTGGTAGTGGTAGTGGGAGTGTAGGTAGGGTTGTGGTCACAGTGGTAGTAGTGGTGGTGGGAGTGTAGGTAGTGGTTGTGGTCACAGTGGTAGTAGTGGTGGTGGGAGTGTAGGTAGTGGTTGTGATCACAGTGGTGGTGGGAGTGTAGGTAGTGGTTGTGGTCACAGTGGTGGTAGTGGTGGTGGGAGTGTAGGTAGTGGTTGTGGTCACAGCGGTGAGAGTGTAGATAGTGGTGGTGGTGGTGGTCACAGTGGTGGTGGGAGTGTAGGTAGTGGTTGTGGTCACAGTGGTGGTAGTGTAGATAGTGGTTGTGGTCACAGTGGTGGTAGTGTAGATAGTGGTTGTGGTCTCAGTGGTGGTAGTGTAGATAGTGGTTATCACAAGTGGTGGTAGTGTAGATTGTGGTTGTGGTCACAGTGGTGGGAGTGTAGTGTTTGTGGTCACAGTGGTGGAAGTGGTGGTGGGAGTGTAGATAGTGCTTGTGGTCACAGTGGTGGTGGTGGGAGTGTAGATAGTGGTTGTGGTCACAGTGGTGGTAGTGTAGATAGTGATTGTGGTCACAGTGGTGGGAGTGTAGATAGTGGTTGTGGTCACAGTGGTGGAAGTGTAGGTAGTGGTTGTGGTCTTAGTGGTGGTGGGAGTGTAGATAGTGGTTGTGGTCACAGTGGTGGTAGTTGTGGTTGTGGTCACAGTGGTGGGAGTGTAGATAGTGGTTGTGGTCACAGTGGTGGTAGTGGTGGTTGTGGTCACAGTGGTGGGAGTGTAGATAGTGGTTGTGGTCACAGTGGTGGTAGTGGTGGTTGTGGTCACAGTGGTGGATATAGATAGCAGTTACAGTAGTGTAGTGACTGGTAGATGTAGATGGTAGTGGTAACATTAATTGAGCTGACAGTGGTGGATTAGTAACCCAGAGTCAGTAACCCGGGGTTAGTAACCCAGGATAACGCAGTAAAGCCACCATGATTAGTCTTATTTCTTAATGAGTTGAGATGAAACGCAGAGTGCGCACTGTCCACTTTGAAAAAAACAATTACATATCTTCATTTCCTCAACGTTTCGCCAGTACAGTTGGCTTCTTCAGTCGAATACAGAGGTGGAGAAGACGCGAAACGTTCCGGAAATAAAGATACGTAATAATAATAATAATAATATTAATAATAATAATCATTATTTCTACAAGTACATGTACAACTTATACGCATCAGCTTACCGGTTATTATATACCATTATAATTATGAAACTACCTAAGGACATGCAGTGACTTTTTTTCGAAAAAAAGTCGGCCATATCACTGAAATTTTCTGTACGCTTAAATTCCTGCCACACGTCATGCGTAAACACGAACGAAAGGTTCAAATTTTTTTTGGGGGGCCAGATAGAGTGCAGTGGAACCCACTGTATAGTCATTTTACCGACTGATTACCTGGTTACTACCATCACCCAGGTAATTAGGGGAGAATGAGTTGCTTTTCTGAAATGGCAAACTATCCTTCAGAGAAGTGTTGTGTGTGTGTGTGTGTGTGTGTGTACAGTGTTGTCAGTGTAGATGTCTAGATCAACCTTGACTTAGTAAGATCCACTACACGACCTCCGTGACATCAGTGTAAATGTCTAGATCAACCTTGACTTAGTAAGATCCACTACACAACCTCCGTGACATCAGTGTAGATGTCTAGATCAACCTTGACTTAGTAAGATCCACTACACGACCTCCGTGACATCAGTGTAAATGTCTAGATCAACCTTGACTTAGTAAGATCCACTACACAACCTCCGTGACATCAGTGAAGATGTCTAGATCAACCTTGACTTAGTAAGATCCACTACACGACCTCCGTGACATCAGTGTAAATGTCTAGATTAACCTTGACTTAGTAAGATCCACTACACGACCTCCGTGACATCAGTGTAGATGTCTAGATCAACCTTGACTTAGTAAGATCCACTACACAACCTCAGTGACATCAGTGTAGATGTCTAGATCAACCTTGACTTAGTAAGATCCACTACACAACCTCCGTGACATCAGTGTAGATGTCTAGATCAACCTTGACTTAGTAAGATCCACTACACGACCTCCGTGACACCCATCCAGCTGGTGAAGTAAGACTTACGCTCATTTTGGAATTATCGTTCACGACTCCTACGAAATTTAAAAAAAAAAAGAGAATATGATTGAATCTCAGACTTATTGTTCAGGTTAGAAGAATATAAAACGAATAACTCCATATATTGAAAACCTTTCTATCTATCGGTCTGATGGATAGATTACATCTGACTGTCTCTCCACTTTGTCTACTTCGCCTTCCATCAAGAATGATGTGTCCAGGAGCGTGATTCATCTCTGTATTCAACTGTAGAAGTGTGCAGCGCCAGAGTCAGTGTTCCCGAGGGAGTCAGTGTCCACGAGGGAGTCAGTGTCCACGAGGGATTCAGTGTCCACGAGAGAGTCAGTGTCCACGAGAGAGTCAGTGTTCACGAGAGAGTCAGTGTCCACGAGAGAGTCAGTGTCCACGAGAGAGTCAGTGTTCACGAGAGAGTCAGTGTTTACGAGAGAGTCAGTGTTTACGAGAGAGTCAGTGTTCACGAGAGAGTCAGTGTTTACGAGAGAGTCAGTGTTCACGAGAGAGTCAGTGTTCACGAGAGAGTCAGTGTTCACGAGAGAGTCAGTGTTCACGAGAGAGTCAGTGTTCACGAGAGTCAGTGTTCACGAGAGAGTCAGTGTTCACGAGAGTCAGTGTTCAGAGAGTCAGTGTTCACGAGAGAGTCAGTCAGTTCACGAGAGAGTCAGTGTTCAGCGAGAGAGTCAGTGTTCACGAGGAGTCAGTGATTCACGAGAGGTCAGTGTTCACGAGGAGTCAGTGTTCACGAGTCAGTGTTCACGAGAGAGTCAGTGTTCACGAGAGTCAGTGTTAAAAACGGAGAGAGTCAGTGTTCACAAGTGAAGAGTCAATGTCCACAAGAGAGTCAATGTCCACGAGAGGGTCAGTGTTCACGAGTGAGTCAGTGTTCACGAGAGTCAGTGTTCACGAGAGAGTCAGTGTTCACGAGAGTCAGTGTTCACGAGAGAGTCAGTGTTCACGAGAGAGTCAGTGTTCACGAGAGTCAGTGTTCACGAGAGAGTCAGTGTTCACAAGAGAGTCAATGTCCACAAGAGAGTCAATGTCCACGAGAGGGTCAGTGTTCACGAGTGAGTCAGTGTTCACGAGAGAGTCAGTGTTCAGGCGACAGTCAGTGTACTAGTGGCTTACTTCACTAGTGGGAAGGTATACTGTTAAATTTGTAAGTCTTGTATTAGAATGAATGTTAGTCCTCGTCCGTTAAATTCGAGAATGTTTACAAATGTGTATGTAACATAATGTGCAGCCAACATGATGCTCTTCTACACGCTAATGAGATGCTTATCACCAGACAAAGTTTTAACAAGATTTTGTGAACTTAGATGCGTAGTTTAGCAATCATTTGTGGACGACCCGTTAAACTTGTCACCTTGATTACATGAACAGAACTGATTGTCATAGCTTGCATAGCTTGCATAGCTTGCATAGCTTGCATAGCTTGCAGATATTTGTTTTCGGTTTTGAATGAACTGCAGTCAAGTCAAAAAGAAGTCATTGTTTTTGCTCAACCAAAAAAGAGGTTGAGGCAATGGATAAAAAAAATGATCTTTTGGTCAAGGTGTGTAAATGTTCTTTCCAGTGGTTTCCAGTGGTACAGGAGTCCATGGACACAAGTAAAGTTGTCTTGATCTCATGACTGAAAGACCTCACAATTGAAAGACCTCAAGTAGGTGACCTAGAAGCTACGGAAGTACTTTGCCTCCAGGGACCCGTCAAAGACCTGGACACACAGCCATTTGAACGTTCTTCCCTTGTCCCTCACTTGGCATTTCACGAACGAGAGAACTAGTGGGGTTAACGTCTGATGGTCGACTACACATTCTAACAAAAACAAACCCGTTGAGCTGCGAGCGTAAATCATGGAAGAATATCTAGACTTATCCAAGCGGGACTTTGAGTTATTGAGTCTCTTAGCCACGAAATATCGTCGCCAAACCGATTTATTCTGCGCTCACGACACAGAAGACAAACCATCGCCAGTGGATGGATAACGAGAGAGATCTGAAAGTGAAACTGTTCTCAATGGCTCTCGTCTTGGTTGACCCTTGTGGTGAAATGCTACCCCATTCAACACACTGATTCCTAAGCACCATCATGTCAACAATATTTTCGTTTATTCGCATAAATATTATTATTTTGTGTTATTATTCATATTTATCTTTCATAACATTAGATCTTTGAAATATCTGCAGTTATCTTTGAGTGCAATTGTCAAAACACAGTGTTTGTATAACGAAGGTAATGGATGTGCGTCATGATACGTGCCGTTGTAAACACATTAGGCTTGAGTGACAAAGGTGATGGGGCGAGCGGACTCGGTCGTACTTTGGCCTAAAGCGTTTTTTAAGACCCTTGTCTAGACCATCCGAGGCCTGGCAAGACACTACACACGACTGTTGTGACATCAATACGGGCATCAATGCTCATCAATAACCCACGTGGAAACAGAAACACAGGAGGTTGATTTCGACCCCCAGAAGGGGTCGAAATATACAGATTAATCAACCTCCTGTGGGTTATTATTGAGCACTGACAAGTGTTTATGGACAAGGTAGATTATAGTGGAAAAATAAACATGATATTAGAAGACTGGGGAACTTAGGTGCCCCCTGTACAGGGCGCTAGGGCGCCATGATGTTTTTTTCACAATTATTACCAACACTGCCCATGTTACTCCCATGGAACTCATGGGGTGAATGACACTGGTAATTAGGAAAGGGGTGAGTAGGGAGTGGAATTTTCAGAGCGATAGAATAGTAGAATTATTACATAACATTGTTAGGCAATTTACAATAATAGGTAAATAAGGAGAAAGACAAAAAAAAAAAAGATGATGATTCTGACACATGTACAACAGTTGGGTATATTTAGTGTTGAGACGTTTCGCCCACACATAATTCTTCTTCAGTCAAATAGAGAGAAACCAAATGTAGTAGTGTTATGAAGATGGTGTAATCGGTCTATCAACTTTGGTTGATGGGCTGATTACATCATTCTTCCTTTATTTTCCCCTCCTTCCCTTTCGTTTCTTTTCCTCCACCCCCTTCCCTCTCACCCTTTCCTTTAACTCTCCGTCTTCCTCTCACCCATCTCATCCTCTATTTAAACTACCCCCACCTTTCTCTTTATTCCCCTCTCACCTTTTCCCTCTGACTCTTCCCCTATCCCTTCTCATCCATCCCCTCTCTCCCATCCCCTCTCCTATCCCCTCTCTCCCATCCCTCTCTCCATCCTCTCTCCCATCCCCTCTCTCCCATCCCCTCACTTCCCTCATCTAGTATTTCCAGGTATCCTGGCAGCTTTAACCTGTGTCATAACCTGGATAATGATTTGTGTCATGACTTGGGTAATGACCTGTGTTATTACTTGTGTCATAACCTGTGTTATTACTTGTGTCATAACCTGTGTCATGACCAGTGTTATTACTTGTGTCATAACCTGTGTTATGACCAGTGTCATGACGTGTGAATATAATAACCCATAAGAGTCATACAGCGTCTTAGCAATGGTAGGTAAAAAAGGTTTGATCAGAGGAAGGGGAAGATAGTGTTATTACATTTGTGGTATACAGTATTAACAAATCTGGACCAACGCTAGGGCATGACCACTGGCGGTCCCCGCCCACCTGTGACGCTGTCTTCAACTACTGACTGAGTCTCTCCTATGGCTCCATTAAACAAGTCTTCGTTCTCTTGCTTCTGTTTTAGTTTTATCAAGGCTGAGGGACTGACCACCTGTCAAGGTTAAGGGAATGAACACATAACAAGGTTAAAGACTGAACACTTCAATGAACATCTCAAGACCTATTAAGGCTAGGGAATTGAACATCTCAAAATGACCTCTCCTTTCTTGGCTCTAGAGTATCTTTCTTGGCTCAAGAGTCTCTTTCTTGGCTCAAGAACCCCTTTCTTGGCTCAAGAGCCCCTTTCTTGGCTCATGAGTATCTTTCTTGGCTCAAGAGTCTCTTTCTTGGCTCAAGAGTCTCTTTCTTGGCTCAAGAGTCCCTTTCTTGGCTCATGAGTCTCTTTCTTGGCTCAAAAGTCCCTTTCTTGGCTCAAGAGTCTCTTTCTTGGCTCAAGAGTCCCTTTCTTGGCTCATGAGTCTCTTTCGTGGCTCAAGAGTCCCTTTCTTGGCTCAAGAGTCTCTTTCTTGGCTCAAGAGCCCCTTTCTTGGCTCATGAGTCTCTTTCTTGGCTCATGAGTCTCTTTCTTGGCTCATGAGTCTCTTTCTTGGCTCATGAGTCTCTTTCTTGGCTCAAGAGTCTCTTTCTTGGCTCAGAGTCCCTTTCTTGGCTCAAGAGTCTCTTTCTTGGCTCATGAGTCCCTTTCTTGGCTCATGAGTCTCTTTCTTGACTTAAGAGTCTTTTTCTTGGCTCAATAGTCCCTTTCTTGGCTCAAGAGTCTCTTTCTGGGCTCATGAGTCTCTTTCTTGGCTCATGAGTCTCTTTCTTGGCTCAAGAGTCTCTCTTGGCTCAAGAGTCCCTTTCTTGGCTCATGAGTCTCTTTCTTGGCTCAAGAGCCCCTTTCTTGGCTCATGAGTCTCTTTCTTGGCTCAAGAGTCTCTTTCTTGGCTCAAGAGTCCCTTTCTTGGCTCAAGAGTCCCTTTCTTGGCTCATGAGTCTCTTTCTTGGCTCAAGAGTCCCTTTCTTGGCTCAAGAGTCTCTTTCTTGGCTCAAGAGCCCCTTTCTTGGCTCATGAGTCTCTTTCTTGGCTCATGAGTCTCTTTCTTGGCTCATGAGTCTCTTTCTTGGCTCATGAGTCTCTTTCTTGGCTCAAGAGTCTCTTTCTTGGCTCAGGAGTCTCTTTCTTGGCTCATGAGTCCCTTTCTTGGCTCATGAGTCTCCTTCTTGACTTAAGAGTCTTTTTCTTGGCTCAATAGTCCCTTTCTTGGCTCAAGAGTCTCTTTCTGGGCTCATGAGTCTCTTTCTTGGCTCATGAGTCTCTTTCTTGGCTCAAGAGTCTCTCTTGGCTCAAGAGTCCCTTTCTTGGCTCATGAGTCTCTTTCTTGGCTCAAGAGCCCCTTTCTTGGCTCATGAGTCTCTTTCTTGGCTCAAGAGTCCCTTTCTTGGCTCAAGAGTCTCTTTCTTGGATCAAGAGTCCCTTTCTTGGCTCTAGAGTCTCTTTCTTGGCTCAAGAGTCTCTTTCTTGGCTCATGAGTCCCTTTCTTGGCTTAAAAGTTCTTTTCTTAACTTAAAAGTTCTTTTCTTGACTTAAAAGTTCTTTTCTTGACTTAAAAGTTCTTTTCTTGACTTAAAAGTTCTTTTCTTGACCCAAGAGTCCCTTGCATGGCTCAAAGAGTCCCTCACCAGCCTCTAAGATGCCTTCTTAAAGGAAGAAGAAAAATGTTGTCATCTCTGGTAACGCACGAAGACAGTGCACACTAATGAAGACACATTGCTTTGCGTTGCCTCGTTTGCCCCCGTTGTTCGTCAGGTCAAGATGGCTGGCCCATAACGAGGCTAATTAAAGTAAGGCAACACCACGCTCATGGAACCACGCAATTAGCACAGCCTTGGACTCATCAGGGGTGTATGCTGCACACCTGGCTTAATCCCCCCCCCTTACTGTCCTGCACCCCCCCTTGTGTCTGATGTGGACAATTGTCTGGTAGGATGGTGGGGGTTGTTCCAGTTATAATGTTGTACGTTGTTATAGCGAAGATGTGCGACGTGTTCCAGGCATCATATTGTGGCTTGTTGTAGCTATAGGTGTTGTGACTTGTTCCAGCAAGAGGTATTGTGACTTGTTCCAGTCACGGGTATTGCTATTTGTTCCAGCCACAGGTGTTGTGACTAGTTCCATTCACATGTATTATGATTAGTTCCAGTGACAGTTATTGTGTCTAGTTCCAGTCACAGGGGTTGTGACTTGTTCCAGCCAGAGGTATTGTGACTTGTTCCAGCCAGAGGTATTGTGACTTGTTCCAGCCAGAGGTATTGTGACTTGTTCCAGACAGGTATTGTGACAGTCACAGGTGTTATTACTTTATACAACATTAGCCTTCCTGCTTACACCTCCCCACTATAACATAACAAGAGACTCACCACTGACTCAGTTAAATACTAAACACATTGATCCTACGCCTTGTCATGTTTAAGACATGTCATCTGGGTTTTAAAGACTCGATTCAACTCATTAAGTTAGGAAATGATTAATAAATAAAATAATCTCTCAGTAAATGAGAAGACGATTGAGTTTGAAGAAATATAATTTTGGGAAGTGGGAGAAACTATTAGAAACCTGGATTTACACTACTTCAAATATCCATGAAGATCTTTTAGTCATATATATATATATATATATATATATATATATATATATATATATATATATATATATATATATATATATATATATATATATATATATATATATACTGATGCACTACAATCACAAACAAGTGATCTAAACAATGCATAACAAGGCACAGGAAAATGGAGAACACTAGCTCGAGGCCTTTCACACTTTCATACTTCGTCAGGAGCTAGACAATATCGTAAGTGTTCCATATATCCCTGTGGTTTGTTTTGCATATACACTAAGAAACATACACTTCTTTTATAACACATAAAGAACACCCATCGTTATATGTTCTTGAATAATTAAAAATATATATGTATATATCTGAGAATTTTTTTTATCTCTATCATAGTGTATCATATATCTTTGTAATTCTATAACAATCTATAACAAGAGAGGGTCAGACCACAAGGAACCTTAACTGACTACTAATTATACATGATGATTGAGGTACAGACAAGAGCCGGTAAGAGGAGGCAAAACACTGGAGGTGAGGGAGACCTGATGACAGTGTTGGCGAGGAGGACAGAGCACAAACCTGAAGGGAAGGGTGGCGGCTGAGTACAAGATTGCGGGAGGGAAGGGCTGAGTACAAGGCAAAAGAAAGATAGACATTAGGGAATCTGATCAACCCTCGGACCTGTAGTTTTTCAAAACCCTGAACAGTAAGAATACACACACACACACACACACACACACACACACACACACACACACACACACACACACACACACACACACATACACACACACACACAAGGAATCTGGACAGGCTGCAGGCCTGGTCAAGCAACTGGCTCCTGGAGTTCAACCCCACCAAGTGCAAAGTCATGAAGATTGGGGAAGGGTGTCAGTAGTATGTACTGAAGCAAATATAATATAACTACAATAAGTATATGCTTCAGTACATGCTACTGACTACTGCCAAGGGCAAAGAAGACCACAGACGGAGTACAGTCTAGGGTACCAAAGACTACAAACCTCCCTCAAGGAAAAGGATCTTGGGGTGAGTATAACACCGGGCACATCTCCTGAGGCGCACATACACCAAATAACTGCTGCAGCATATGGGCGCCTAGCAAACCTAAGAACAGCATTCCGACATATTAATAATCATTCAGGACCCTGTACACTGTGTACGTTAGCCTCATACTGGAGTATGCAGCACCAGTTTGGAACCCACACCTGGCCAAGCATGTAAGGAAACTAGAAAAAGTGCAAAGGTTTGCAGCAAGACTAGTCCCGGAGCTAAGGGGTATGTCCTACGAGGAGAGGTTAAGGGAAATCGACCTGACGACACTGAATGACAGGAGAGATAGAGAGGACATGATAACGACATATAAAATACTGAGAGGAATTGACAAGGTTGACAGAGACAGAATGTTCTAGAGATGGGACACAGCAACAAGGGGACACAGTTGGAAGTTGAAGACTCACATGAATCACAGGGATGTTAGGAAATATTTCTTCAGTCACAGAGTTGTCAGGAAGTGGAATAGTCTAAGTCCAGGATCCTTACATAGCTTTAAGAAGAGGTATGATAAAGCTCATGAAGCGGGAAGAGTGGCCTAGTAGCGGCCAGTGAAGAGGAGGGGCGAGGAGCTGTGAATCGACCCCTGCAACCACAACTAGGTGAGTACACACACACATTTTTGTTTTGGATTTCAATTTCCTGGGCTTGTATTTTTTTCCACTAATATTTCTAATGGCTTCCTTTCTTCTCTCTCTCTCTCTCTCTCTCTCTCTCTCTCTCTCTCTCTCTCTCTCTCTCTCTCTCTCTCTCTCTCTCTCCTTCATACGTCTAGTATAATTTCCTTTAAAATATATATTTCTAGTTTAGTTTCGGTTAGACTACATCATTCCTAGTATCTCTCACTTCTTGTTAAAGGCACTTGTTAATAAACACTTTGTCTTTTGTGTGTGTGTGTGTGTGTGTGTGTGTTAGTTACCATTTTGTCCTAGGCACATGTCAATTAGACACTAGGCCTGTTGTATATATGTGTGTGTGTGTATGTGTATGTAAGGAAACACTTCGAAATGTTTCTGCCCCACCGGGAATTGAACCCGGCCCCTCCGTGCGTGAAGCAAGAGCTTTACCCACTAGGCCACCGGGGGCGTCCACTAGGCCACCGGGGGCGTCCACGAGGCCACCGGGGGCGTCCACTAGGCCACCGGGGGCGTCCACTAGGCCACCGGGGGCGTCCACTAGGCCACCGGGGGCGTCCACTAGGCCACCGGGTGTGTGTGTGTGTGTGTTTGGAAAAAAAGACTTAGAAACCTCAGGAATGTTAACAACTTGACTGGCTGGATAATATACATAAGAGAAGTGAAGCGAATATTGGAGTATGCAAGCCTTTGTGTGGTGGGATCCAAGTCTCTGTGTGGGATCCAAGTCTCTGTGTGGGATCCAAGTCTCGCTAAGATCGTCAGACAGTTGACTCCTGCTACTGCAAATACCTCTCACTCGCTGGCCTGGAGTTTTACGACCCACCGCGAGTTCAATCCCCACCCGTACCGTGGTTACAAATAACTCTTTTAAATACAGCACCTGATCCATGTAAATGTATCAATACAATGACTCAAAACTATGCTATGGTACAGAAAACAGACAAGTTGATATATCAGACACATGTGCGACACCTGGGTGTCTTGTAAGACACCCAGGTGTTGCACATGTGTCTAAATTATCAAGTCGATGCTACAGAAAGCAAAGTTCATTGGAGACATGACAACAACATACCAGATACTCAAAGGTACTAAGAGTGAAAATGTTTTCACGGTACACAAAGCCCACAGGTAGAAGAATAAGACACATGTGGAACACTTGGGTCTTCTATTGTGCAGACGTTTCGCCCACACAGTGACTTTATCAGTCCAGTGAAGAAAATACACAGTGGAAAACGTGAAGAGGTAATTTGAGGTGATCAGTCCCTCAGCCTCGATAGCAGGCGATCAGTCCCACAGCCCTCAGTCACAAAATATAACGAAAGGGTAAATATCCCTGCAATTTAAGCCAACAATATCTTTGCTAAGCTCAACATTCAGAAGCTAGAGCACAATACTGAGGTCCACATGACACTAAATAATTGTCCTCAGCTTTCAGTTTTAAAAATTACATCAAAATTCTGTGTATAATTTGCCTAATGTGTGTTGGTGGGAAATGAACCATCAGTGTTGTTGACGGGGAGAAGAGAGAGAGAGAGAGAGAGAGAGAGAGAGAGAGAGAGAGAGAGAGAGACAGAGAGAGAGAGGTTCTCGTTGGCAGATGGTGGCAGGTGGGTTACAAGATGGTGACAGGAGACGTGTTACAATAGCCAGCTGTGTTTAGCTTGACTGTTATCTGAGATAAGAGGACCATCTGTGATGATAATTACTGTGACCAGGGTTAACCAGGCCCTTCCTTACCTCTACCATCACCCACAACCACATCCCTCCCTGACTGTATTACCTCCCCATCACCCTCCTCCCTGACTCTGTATTGCCCTCCCACCCTCATCATCGAATAAGGTACTCACCAGGTCACCCTCACTTTACTTATGAAGTTATAAAGTGTGGTACAATTGATTCTTCTCTAATTCCTCTGAGGATGTACTTGTAGTCGCACGAAAGCGCTCACGCGTCTCTCTTCTTGTTTTTTTTTATTTGGTATTTTTCTATATTTGTTGTGAGTAGCGGCAAATAGTTTCTGGGAGTTGATGAGCTGTTGGAGTGTGAGCTGAATGACACACACACACCCACAGTAGCTGAGTCTCGACTCCTGCAACCACAAATAGGTGAGTACACACACACACACACACACACACACACACACACACACACACACACACACACACCTTTCAAAGATGTGAGACAGCATCAAGGGGTCGCAGTTGGAAGTTGAAGACTCAGATGAGTCACAGGGATGTTAGGAAGTATTTCTTCAGTCACGGAGTTGTCAGGATGTGGAATAGTCTGCAAAGTGATGTAGTGGAGGCAGGATCCATTCATAGCTTTAAGAAGAGGTATGATAAAGCTCACGGAGCAGGGAGTGGACCTAGTAGCGGCCAGGAAAGAGGCGGGGCCAGGAGCTATGACTCGACCCCTGCAACCACAATATATATATATACAGGGTAGGGTGACACGACAAAATTTGGACTAGAATCGAACTTGCGGTCAAAGTGAATTAAGTTTACCAGATAATTAAGCAACCAACCTTGACAGGTTAGAGGATAGTCCCAGGTTACTTAACATAACCTAACCTAACCTAGAATAGCAGTTATCAATTTTTGGCACTAGTTTAGATCATACAGAAATCAACGAATTGCAATGCATGCAAAAACGTCCGTCCTAATTTTTAGGACACGATGATTGCATCTTGTGTTAGGCAGGAAGCAGCGGACGCTCTTAAAGCACCTTCAAAACCCCACTGTGAAGCTAAGAGTTGGACTCTGATCCTAAAGTAGACTTAGACTCCTTCAGAGAAATCTTTTCTCTTCGTGCGGTTTGTATGCCAATGAAGACAATTCCATCCATCACCGGCAAGAAGGGACATTCATCTCCAGGAAGGAGTTATTTTCTGGTCTCCGAGGACACTGATACACACCTCTCGAGGGATACCAGCTTTCAGCGTGTTAAACTAGTCTCCAAGCTTACGCTGACACATCTCTATACCCGATGTGCGAAGATCTTGGTGTGTCGAGGAGTAGGAACACCAGCAGCAGTAACACCAGCAGCAGCACCAGCAGCAACACCAGCAGCAGAAGGAAGAGGTTGAGTACTAGAAGCAACAGCACCAGCACTATGTACAATTTCTCTTGCTCCTGCTCTGGAATGATGGAGATATCTTCGTAAAAATTATATTTCTCCTGTGGGATAGACCATCTCTAGAGATGGCAGTTCCTAAGTGATAGTAACTACAGTTCTGCTGGAAGGAAGCCTTTGAAGCTCCCGTAGCTGATGAACCCTTGCTGGAATGCTTGACGATATCCTCATTGCCCTACTGAAGTCTCCCAGCTCAGGCTGACACTACTGAAGTCTCCCAGCCCAGGCTGACACTACTGAAGTCTCCCAGCTCAGGCTGACACTACTGAAGTCTCCTAGCCCAGGCTGACACTACTGAAGTCCCCCAGCTCAGGCTGACACTACTGAAGTCTCCCAGCCCAGGCTGACACTACTGAAGTCTCCCAGCTCAGGCTGACACTACTGAAGTCTCCCAGCCCAGGCTGACACTACTGAAGTCTCCCAGCCCAGGCTGACACTACTGAAGTCTCCTAGCCCAGGCTGACACTACTGAAGTCCCCCAGCTCAGGCTGACACTACTGAAGTCTCCCAGCCCAGGCTGACACTACTGAAGTCTCCCAGCTCAGGCTGACAC